>PITA01002070.1:0-121211 GCA_004023965.1 Spilogale gracilis | reverse complement strand
TGAGGCTGAGTCACCAAGCCTCTTAATGACCTCTGAGTAACTTCCTGCTTCTACTGGGGGTGGGGGGGAGGAGGGAATTCTACAAAATCCCAGCAGCCCTCTGCTCCCACGTCCTCCTTCCACAGATAAAGCAAGCCCAATGGAGAGAGGTTAGGGGCTGGGCAGAGGTTAAATAAGCAATTGATGTCAAGACTCATCCTGGGACTGGGTTGTCCTGGGCTCTTTCTAACACACCAGGAAGACGTGATGATGAGCAAAAACCAAGCTGTTGCAAGCTGATGGGTAAGGAAATGAGTGGAAACTATCCGTTCTTCAAAGGCAGTGTCAAGTGTCAAGATCCCGCATGCTTTCCAAGCATCAGCAGAGTTCTCTTATAAAAAGAATTAGACTCACAGCCCGAAATAATTTCCGAGCTCAGAATGAAACAAACTAGAAAACTCACTTCCTTGTTTCATTTCTGCTCGGTTCACCTTCTAGGAGGAGGACTGTCACTCACAACTTGGGCTCACACCATCTACCAGGGTGGGTTGGTTGGTTGGTTTTCAAAAGCAGTTGTATAAGGATTCAATATATTTTACTTTATGCTTAAAAAGAGAGCAGAGGACCTGGGCTTTTGGGACACATCTAATCCCTACCCTCTCTCCGATCTTTCAAGAGGTGGGCGTCTACTTTGCGCCAAGCCGAGCTAAAGGAAAGAGGAAGGACATGATGCCTAATGCACGCCGTGATTTGTCAGAAGCTCACCATCTAGTTGGGAAGATAAGGCAGACACAAAGTAGACTGTAGAGCAAGGACATTGCATTGAACTTGGTGATGGAATGCAAGATCATCTGCAGTTTCTAGGTTAGACTTCTCACCGTCTACAGAGGGACCTTACTACCTTATTCAGGTAGGTTTCATGCTTCTGCCTCACATAATCAAATATTCATGACCATTGCTTATTCTCCACTGTTTATCATTTTTAGGGGCAAGAACTCGGGCTTGGAAGTCGAGAGGCCTTGTGATGGTCCCGACTCTCTATGTCCCTTCACATCTTAGCTGCCTTTACCATAAAACGGGGTGTGTATGCAGAGACATTCCTAGACCCTAGGCATGGGCTAGAGGTCAGCACTGTAAATCCAGGGAGTGTCGTACTGCTGCTCCTTGGAATTTAAAAATAAAGTTGCTTGTCTTAAACACTTCTGACTTCTGAGTAATACGGACTAAAAGCATGGTTTTCAAAGCCATACTGTTTACCACTCACTGGCTGTCTATTCTGGTGATGTCATTTCTTTGGGTCTCAGATTTCTCATCTTTGAAATATGAATAGTAAGTTCCCCCCGCACAGGGCTATTGTATTAATGACTAGATATGAAGTGCCTAAAATGGTGCTCAGTACCCAGCACTCACAAAATCCTCTCCTTGTGTTCTCTCCGCTCCAACACTTACAAACCAGTATTAGTCTTCACATCAAAATACGGTTCCCAACACATAGTAGCCCAAAGTACAGGTCATGTAAATTTTTTTTTCTTAAGAGACAGCTACTGTGGTGCTATGGGCCTTCTGACAACTGTTTTCTGTTACTTGGGATTTTTCCCTATGCAATCATTAGCCTAACCTGAGCTCTTGTCCATTGCCCGTCAGACGGCATTTGCCATATTCTCCTGCCAGTCAATGCTAGGTCCATTGCAATGTTGACCAGAGTCAGTCTGACCTTTTATCTCAGAACATTAACTCTGGGAAGAAAGCATCCCACCATAATCTGGCTCAGGATTACATGGAACAGGCTACACTGGGAATCAAATCAGGCCCTCCAACCTAGCAAACTAGGTCCACAGATAATGAGCTTAGGAAGTGAACAGGAGTATGGCCTTTGTTACCTGCACTGAAGGAGGGCTCCCTGACCTCTATCTTCTTCTGAGAGGGCCACATATCCAATAAAGAAAACAATGGCTAATTTTTCTCGGGAGCCAGACATAATGGAATCAAGATGTTCCCCCAGCTGGCTGCCTACTCCTCACCGTCAGACTCCACAAGCTCTAAACTGATCTGGTTAATTCAGTGACAGATGCCCAGAGTGCCAGGCCTTGACCCTTAAATGGATGACCTCCTTTTAACCCCTCAGAAACCTCTTAGCTTCCTTTGGCTCAAGAGTCATTATTCAGGGCAGAGAGAGAAAGAGGGTCAACAAGTACTTAATAGGCCCAGAGAAACAGGCCACTTTTTCCCCCATTGGACTACAATGCCTTTTATTTTTCTCCCTGGGCAGGGGGGACCAGCTCTATTATTATCTTCTTGTGTGTACTTGGTCTTTCTTCTAGAAAGACCCTACCAGAAGGCTTTGACAAATGTAAGAACTTTAAAGAGAAGCTGGAAGGGTTTTCCCTTCTTATCCTTGGCCTCCAGACATAATTTCTTCCCTCCTCAGAGTGTGCTTCTGGGGGACGCTGCAGGGTCAGTGTTGAATGGAGAGGTTGGCCAGTGATTCTTGGTATCTGGGTCCAGCTTTGGGCGCATGCTCGCTCATTTGCTCTCTCTTTTTAAGCAATGAGCACTGTGGCCCAGTTTTGTGTAGCTCAACCTCTCTGGGCTCCAGGCTTTCCTTTAGAAAACCTTCAAAGCTCCAGATGGGGGTGTGGGAATGGGTTAAATAGGAGATGGGGACTACAGAGTGAGAGAGGGAAGTGCTAGCTCACTGTACTCTCCACCTGGAACTAATACTACACTGTGTGGGAGCTGAAACGAGAATAAAAACTCAAATGAACCTTCAAAGCTAATCACGTCTCTATCAATAGAAAACTTCACACAGGGAATTGAGACATCTGGCACATCTGGAGGGAAAATGATGAGCATTTCACCTGCAATGCCAAAGATCTCTGGACTGCTGTGTTTTTTATTGCTTTTGGGGAAAACCTGTATTTTTTTTTTTATTGTGGGGGGAGAGGGCCTGGCCATCATCAGCCCTCCTATGCCTGGTGGCTCGGTCTGGAGATGTGGCCTCACAGTAACTCTTGATTTTGCAGGTGGAAGCCATCTGACTCCATGAAGACGAGGACAGGATGGAGAACAGGTTGGCAAGCAGTTATCCACGGAAAGAAAAGAACCCTGTTTTATTAAGCTTAAAAAAAACACAAAAACCTGAAATGACATTCCTTTACCGTAAGAAAAAATTAGTAAGGCAGCAATGGCTCTTTGGGAATAATTAAGGGCAGCTTGTGTGCATTTGAATATACCTCATGCTTCCAGAATTGGCCAATCGCCCTGGGAGGGGGAAGGACTTGAGACCCCAGTTTTTGCGGGTTCCAGGAGGGAGGTGGTGGGCTGCTGGGACCCCAGGTATGAGCTCCGGGCTCTCCTGGCTGGAAATGTCTCAGAGCGGCGGCTGAGCAGGCACCCTACCAGGGCTTGGCAGGCTGCTTTTCAAGGCAAGCTGCAGCTGACAACACTTGTGGTCTTACAGTGGGGACTGCAGCCAGCGGAGGCCGGGAGGCCGGGACTGCCCCATTCCAGCGAGCCCAGCTGCTGGAGGGTCCGGCCCTCCCCGGATAGAGGCATGGAGGGGCCGGGGCTGAGCTGCCAGCCCTGCGGTGGGGGCCTGCTGGGCTGGGGGGCTCTTCTTGCTGGAGTTTTGTTTCTGTGCCCCCGTGTTCCTTTCCAGAAAGGAGGAGGATGGGAGGTTTCCTAGAGGTAAGGACTTTGACTCTAGATTTTTTCCTCTTTCCAGAAAGACTGATCCTATTAAAAAAAAATTGTTTTATCCCCTCTTCCTTAGATTCTGAAGTGGGCAGGTCAGGTTGGGCAACTGTGGGGAGTCGAGGAGGAAAGAGACACTTGGACTCAGCAGCCTGCTCTCACCGAGGCTTTCTTACGGGGCTCTCTCAGCCCCTAGCCTGTCCTCCCGGATATTCACGTGCATACTTCTGCCAAAGGAAGGACCATCCTATATCGCAACAGTCTTTTTTCCCCTCCAATGTCTTCTCTACCAGACTGTAAGCCACTTGAAGGAAACCTCCCGGCACCTAGCAAAGTGTCCGAGGCTTATCAGGCACTCAACAATTGTCTGCTGGGGGCGGTGAAAAGTTTTTGGAGTAGGTATTACTGCAACCCAAGTTCAGAGAGGTTAAGTCACTTTCTCAAAGTCACACAGGCACTAAAATGACGGGAGCTAGGATCTGAACCCTTACCCGTGTGCTCAAAACCCAGACAATGGCCACACTCAGAAGAACTGCAGGGGCTGGTTACAAGCAGGTCTCTCAGCTGGAAGGCATATGACAACAGGGAAGTGGCAGTGAGGGCCGGCCCCAAGAGCCACAACCTAGGACCCACAGCCCTCCCACTCCTCCCCCCTCCCGAGAGCCCTGTCTGAGCTAGACTCTAGTCTACAGGCAACCAGGGACGTCTAGGGCCACGAGCTGGAGGGACTCCCACAACTCATTCTGCCTACAAACTGTCTGAAGTCGGCCGGAGGCTCACTGCGAGGCTCAACACGGGGCCGGCAGCCCCCCTGTCATAGGATCCTCCGTCCCATCTGCGGGCACCCATGTGGAGCCCCAGGGACCTGGGCCTCAGGGCCTCATGACACTGTTCTGGCTGTGCCAGCATTTGGAGTTCAACGGGCTAATGCTTTCAGGAAGGTGAGGTTAGCCTGGGTTTCCCCTTAGAATCATGCTCATTAAGTAAAACCAAAATCTCACAGAGCTCCCGGAGTATCGCCTGGCTCAGCAGAAACAACCTGCCAAGTTCTCCCCAAGACAAAGAGAAGGTTACTGGAGTCAACAAGCAGGGTTGTGCAGCAGCAGGTTTCCTGCCTGAGAAAGAAAAGGCACCCAGACTTGCCAGAGTGGCTTCACGGCCCGCAGTTCAGCGACACGCTCCGGACGTCCCAGGACCGTTAGCTTTTGGGGTCCTTTCAGTCCAAGAGACAAAAAGAAAATCGAGGGATGGTCCCAATGGAAGGAATTCCTTATGCTTTCATCTTCCCATCAACAAGCCTAAGGTGTGAAAAGCTCTGGTGCCTCCCACCTCCCTCCCTCTGGCTTCTAAAGGGCTCCTTTCACTGGAATCTTCAAACCCTTGCTTATAGGGGTGATGTGCTTGTCCTGATGTCCCCGAGGCCAGCGCACACAGGAACGGACACATCACCACAACTGGCGGTGGGACACAACACCCGCACGCTCGGCTCCACTCTTATTCACTGAGCAGTGGTTTACGCGAGTATCTACCGTGAGTCAGGCTCTGGGCTAGGCCACAGGCAGACGGTACTGGAAGGAAAAAAGAAACCTCTACATTTTTCTGAGGGGGGAGGTGGGCAAATAAAGGAAGAGGACAGGACGCGGGATCGTAAGGTGGCTGGGGAAGGCAGCCCTGCAATGTCCTTTAAGAAGGAAACTGGGAGACAAGTCATACACCTCATGAGAGGATATGGCACACACAAGGGCCCATGGCGCCCCCGCTGGGTATTTGCTACATTACTGCAGAAAACGTGGAAGGAAACATTAGACACCAGAATATTCTCCAGCCTTAAAGAGGAATGAAGTCCTAATTCACGCTACCACACAGATTGACCTTCCAAAACATTCTTCTAAGTGGAAGAAGCCAGACTCAAAGGACACAGATCCTAGGATTCTACTCTTACAAAATGTCTGGAAGAGGTGAACCCATGAGAGAAAGGAGGTTCAAGGAGCCCAGGGCTCGGGGGGTGACCAAGAACTCCCTGGGGCTTTTCTACATGTTTGACTGGTCAATCCTATTTGAATTAATCACGAACCACAGGATGCTCTTTGGTTAAAACTTCATAAACCTGACTACTTAAAAGGAGCCGGCGGTCCAAGACAAAGGCCCCCATCTCCGTGAGAAGCACTCCCAACCCCCGTCAGAAGGTTCTCCTACTGGGGCCCTCCTCCCAGAGTTGCTGTGGTGGCCTCTGCAGATGACAACGGACCCCCCCCCCATTCCTGTCCCGCCAACCCTGAGCTGTCAGGGTGACGGCGTCTCGGGGTGGGGGGAGAATGTCTTCCTCAGCAGCCAGAGGACCTGCAGGCCGTCCAAGAGTCGGCTGGTGGGAAAGCTGGTCTGGGACCTGGTTTTTATGGGTTTTCAAGCCCCACAGCTGCAAGCATAAAGTCAATGATGTACCTAAACATACTCACGTGTGCAGACACGTGGAGGCAACTCCCTTAGCTGGGGCTCCTAACGCCTCCGCCCCCAGGGCTGGGCCTGGATTTCCAGTCAAGCAGGAGGCCCGGAGAGACCTCTGGCTCTCTGCGCTCCCGAGAAAAGACCGGAACACACCATTCAGCCATTCAGCACAAGGGGGCCGAGGCTGCTCTGGTCAGGGGGAGAACATGGACCACATCTGATGCTGGCATACACTTTCTAGAATGATTGCAGGGATTGGCGAGGGGGCTTGCAAAACCCCACAGGGCCATCGGAAACACGTGTTGGCGACGCTGGGAAGAACTGGGTGGTCGGATGGCATGGCGTTTCACTAGCCAGGGCTCTCTGGAGTCGTCCCGGTTGCTGGCTCAACGCAGGCTCGCGACGAGCTGTGCTGGGCTGACCACGCCCCAGCCGAGCCACGGTGCAGGCTATGGAAATGGAAGCACCGGCTGAGGCTTGAAGACGATCTTTCTTCTTAGAGGGACCAGTGAGCAGACCACCCCCCTAGGGGAGGCCAAAAAAGGGTCAAGGGCAGGCTGGACAGGCCAGCACAAGCCTCAGTCTGCGGCGACAGCCCCGTTCGTCTGATGGCATGGTGTCCTTGCTCGCCGGTGCCGCCATTCACCATTTATCACCATCTAAAGCGTCCTGGTTTCGATACGAAAACCTTGTTGTCACAAAAATACAAAATTCTATGATTCCACCCAGATGAAGTGCCCAGAGTCGTCAAACTCACAGACACACGAGTAGAACGGTGGGTCCCAGGGGGAGGAGAATGGGCCGTAGTTTAAGGAGACAGAGTTTCGGTCTTGTACCAGGAAGGAGTTCTGGAAACTGGCTGAATGACAATGCGGATGTACTTAACACCAAGGAACTGAACAAGTAGAAAGGTTCCAATGGTAAATCCTAAATGCCTTTAATCACAACTAAAAAATTGAAAAAAAAATTTTTAAGCCTTATGGTTTAGATAACTCTGGAACTCCTCACCTTCAATTGGGGTATAAAATGTTTAGGAGAGTGTGGGTGGCTTAGTTGATAAGGCATCTGCCTTCGGCTTGGGTCATGATCTCAGGGTCCTCGGACTGAGTCCCACATCAGGCTCCCTGCTTGGCAGGAGTTGACTTCTCCTTCTCCCACTGCCCCTCCCCCTGCTGTACTTGTGCGCGCTCTCTCTCTCTCTCTCTCTCTCTCTATCCAATAAAGAAAATCTTTAAGAAAAAAAACTTGAGAAAGGTGGAAACTGAGGGAGAATGTTGGGGGGGAGAGGTGTGCTGTGAGCTTCCCCTACTTGGAGAGGGGAGTGGAGGGTGCCTTCTGCAAACCTACGAGAGAGCTCACTAGGGACACCAGGAGAGTTGAGGGGTGCCTCCTGAAGTTAGGGGAACCAAAAACTACTGCCTGACTCCTTGCTCCAGAAATCCAAACACTGAGAAGCAGGTTGGCCAGGTGAGCAGGAGAAGGGAGACAATTTAATTTTAAGCCAAGCGTGGAGCTTTGGTTGTTAGAAAGAACTAGACACTCTGATTACTTAATGAAATTAATTTTGCTACTCAAAGTGACCATGAGGCTTTGTATTTATTACTTGGAAGTGATCCAATAAGTTACAGGACTGCCCCTATTTTTAACCTAGGGAAGAACCTGTTTTTTGGGTTTTTTAAAAAATATTTTATTTATTTATTTGACAGAGAGATTACAAATAGGCAGAGGGGCAGGCAGAGAGACAGGAGGAAGCAGGCTCCCCACTGCGCAGAGAGCCCAATGCAGGCCTCGATCCCAGGATCCTGAGATCATGACCTGAGCTGAAGGCAGAGACTTAACCCACTGAGCCACCCAGGCGATGGGGAAGAATCCGTCTTTAACAAACAGTATGTGATAAGAGAGATTTGCCTTTTGAGAGCCCCAGGTGATCACTGTTCTTGTGAGATTAGCAGAGTCTTTGGGTTTCATAAGCCAGAGAAACCAAATCTGTTCCTACGTCCCTGCTGGCCCATGGTTCCTTCTGGAGTGTGTGGGGCTCCTGGATGCTCCTCACGGAGGTCTGGGATCCAACAACAGTGTTTGGTTTTGATTTGCTTCTTCAACTTGCATCCAAGGTCAGTGGGGCTCCCTGAGGAGCAGGAATCTGTCTGTGACTTACTCAGCAGACAGTCGGTCTCCGGGGGCTGCGGCCTGTCTGTCTGGCTGTTTGTGTGTTATAAATACTGAGGCCGGGCTTGACCCTCACTCCCCACGCCATCACCGTGGGTGTTTACACGGCCTCCCTCGCACTGTCACACGCGCCCGTCCTCATCTGGATGACCGGAAGCTTGAGAACAGGCACTGCTCTGGGTGAGCCCTGGGAGACCTCATGCTTCCCAAAAGGGACAGGTGTGTCGCTCAGAGAGAAGAGCTGCCTCTCCTCATCTCATCAGGTCTCCCTTGGGCTCTGTCTGAACCAGGCAACCATCAAAGACAGCCAGGGGTTCACCTACCTAGAAATGGGCATTGTCTCCTTTGACCGCTTTCTTCTGAGGAAATGTTGCCTTTCATTCTTCCTTTTGTTAACTGCTCCTTTCTAGCTCTATGATGAGCTTGCTCCTTGCTTCATTCTCTTTAACCGTTCCTAATCTCCTGATTCTCCCCACCTCAAGTGTTCTGATTTGTCTTTATTAGCTGCCTTGATGATGAGAAATCCAAGGTCTGGAAAAATGACTCGTCTTGCAGCCTTAGAGCTTGGACTCAGGCATCTTGACTATCAGGTCAGCAACTTACCACTACACTTAACGGTAAGAAGTAGGAATGTAGTGCCCAAAGGGTTAAGCCAGGCCTGGAGACTGACCCCCACAACCAGTACCCCCCCAGGGACCATCTGGGTGGGATCTTCAGGGCAGAGTGCACCCCCCTCCAAGAGGTGCCTTCCAGCAGCTCAGCCCAGGAGAGATTTGGATCTGCCTCTCCTAGAGGAGTAATGACATTCCTCTCCTTCCGTAGGGCTGCTGAGAAACTGCTCTCTCATAACAGCTTTCTTCTCAGGATGATCCACCTGGATGGGGCAAGACCTTTATTTTCTCCTCACAGATGTCATCTGCTAAAATGCCATTGTGACACCAGCACGAGTATTGTGGGACAGTTCCAACAAGAATGCAACAAGATACAAGCGGTGCCCTTGGAGCTTTGGGTAACTCAGGCCTAGGCTCCAACATGACTTTCACAGGGACTTTTGGGAACAGACGGACCTTGGGTTCCCAGATCCAATGACCAAGAAAAAAAATCAGTCCTCTTAAAAAGGGAGACTGTGTGCTCTTCGCAGCAAATCTGCCTCTTATGCTCGGTGTAAAAGAGGCCAACAATATTTGCTATGTCGAGGGCCACGGCATTTTAAGAGAGAACATAAAACTCAGATGTAAACCTTCACGATGGAAAAAATCAGACTCTATCTCATGGCTTAGTTTCCATTTCACAGGTGAAAAAAGAGTGGTCCACAGAGTGAATGGGTTCTCATGTTTCTGAATATGCTGGAAAGACTTGTGGACACAGAGAGCCGAGTCCCACCCTCTGAGTGTCTGAGTACACGGCTCGGGGGGGTGTGTGTGTGTGCGCACGCGCTTCTCATGGGTCGCGGGGGCGGGGGTGCTGCTGGTCCACGGCCACACTCTGAGAACCATGGGCTGTAAAAACCATGTGCCCTACTGACTAGTCTCTCCTTTCGGGACCGAGGGCTCATCCCCTCTCTGGGAATCGCCCTCTACAGTAGGGAGCCACCTTGCCCAAGGTCATGACCTCAGGTGGTGGCTCTGATGGCTCCTCCCGAGCTTCAGAGCTTGGTCCAAGACTGCATTGTAGCTCAGCCTCCCTCTCTGCGGGGCCCTGCTTCCTTCCCCTGCCCCACTGGCGTTAATCCCAGAGTACTTCCTGTGTGCAAACCTGCCTCTGACGCTGCTTCCCATGGGGCCTAATGTGCCCCTTTTTGGGGGGGGGGTGTCACTTAAATGTCACCTGCTTGGTGAGATCAGTCCTGACCATTCATCCTTACTCTGACTTGTCTTCCTAGAACTGAAGACTGACTTCATGTCATCATCGGACCATCATCCCCACTGGGCTGTATGTGCTGGGAGAGCAGGGTCCTCTTTCATTCCCTTGAGCAGCACCTGGCCCACAAGAAGCAGTTCTCGAACAGGAGGAAGAGACTGGGATCCCCATGCCAGACAGAGAATTCAGCCATGTCTCATATGGGTGCCTTGAGAACAGGAGGTCTCCTACTGATATTTTCAGAAGGGCATCTCAATTTCCTTAGAAGACAATTGCTTTTTCCCCTTCTCTTGGGAAGTTCGGATGGCAGAGTCTGGTAGTGCTCTATGCCCCTCACCCCTGCCCCATCACCCTTCCAGCAGGCCTGCTCTACGACTTTGAGGCAGACCCATCTTGGTGACCTGAGGCCAGGGCCCATCGCCTCCAGTCCCTGCACCCTTCCGGGTCCGCTCTGCAGCAAGGGAGATCTCTGAACTGATGGGGTAACAGGAGGAGGTCCTCTGATCCAACACTGTGAAGGATCAAAGGCTGTAAAATGCTAAGAATGGTGAAAGCATGGCATAGGGTTCTTCCCCCATGCAGTGAACAGGGCGCGGCATCCAAGAGGGATACAGACGGCAGAACTGAGGGAGGCACCCACCCAGGACCTGCCAAGGCAGAAAGCACAGCAACCCGAAAATGAGTCAAGTGCATCCAAACAGAAGCTGAAAAAGAAGTCGGCAGTGCACTTAATGGAGCGCTTATGGAAGAATAATGGAAGCAGGCTAGCTCCACTGGGAGTCAGTTCACAGTTAATGGAATATTTCCTGTAAATATTATTTTCTCTTCCTGTCTCATCATCAAAAATCTTTACTAATCTGGGGAGGTGACAGTAATGCATCAATTCCCTGAGCTAATGCCCCTGCTTCTGAAATACTCTCAGGAACCATAGGAAGCTCTGCTAGCTGCTTGGGGACATGGGCCAGACCATTTATGTCTCAGAGGGGACCCCACAGGGCTCCTAATGGTGCATCCAAGTGTACATAAAAGCGCCCCTAATTGCATATCAAATAAATAAGTAAATCATGTCTGCTGCAGATGTAACCAAGAGTGCCCTGCCACCCCTCCCGAGTGGGCAAACTTCATCAGATGCGGGCCGGCCTGTGGGCCGCGGTTATAAGTGATGACGAGCAGATACTGAACGTCCCTTCTGGGGCTGGGTTCTGGAGCCACGAGCTTTGTGCTGTTTGTCCTCTAAAGCCTACAGCCTCAGACACAGCCCTCAGGAGGCATGACTCGCACCCTCCCGGCGCTCCACTTGGAAAACCTTTTCTCTTGTAATTTATGATGGCTTCTGATGCTTCCGTGGCTGGGGTGTCCACAGCTTTGAAGAGTGCCAACTAAGGCAGCATGGCAGAGAAGCAGCTCAGTGCGACTCCAGGTGAGAGCAGAGTCCTGAGTGTGGGACAGTCTGGTTCTCACGCTTCCAGAAAGAGACAGATTGTCCTAGAGATCTGGCTTTCAGACTTTCCCAGCTTTGCTTTAAGGAATGCAAGGTCCTTCTTGAAAGGAGAGAACCATTTGGGACAGACTTCATCCAGCCTATTCATCTCTGCCCTGTGCGACCCAGTTCTGTGAGAGCTAATAACCAATGCCTCCTCAAGATCTATCATGTAATTTTCATTCAAATGACCGCAGCACATCATCACGTGACCACCGTCACAGTCACCATGGAGAGTCCCTTTACGTAGTTGGCACTCAGTCTTTTTTTAATGGCTTAGCTCTCTTTGTTTGGCTGTAAATGCAAACTACGATGAAGCTCGAGAATGATTTCAAGTGCCCGTCAAGATCTGACCATGTTCATTCTTCCCTGAGGCCATGAGGATGGAGGGTAACTTCTGAAATCAAGAACTGTGTCCTTAGGCAGAGCTCCCTTGCTCCACAGGCGTGCACGTGCAAAAATGGACTGTGGCAGCTAGGAGAAAATGGGCTAGCATAATCTGTGCAGCTGCAAGATTTTATTTTCAGACCACTGTGACCCTCCTTTCCCTTCTCTCATTGGGGCCAGAGCCACACAGCAGATGAGTGGACACTGCAGTTCCGGTACATGCCGACCACGTTCTCGACGGTGCATGCGAACTGTCAAACCATAATGTGGAAAGAGAGGCGAGCTGAGGCAACCAGAGGGACGTTTCCAAGCATCACAGAATATTTTAGTATGAACATCCTGGAGTTCAGGTATGGGAAGGTGGGCACAGGATGGGAGGGAATGCATCACTGAAGGTAGGGGAGAAGCTGAGAGGTAGTGGTGGGATATTTAAGAGTTTATCACAGATCTGGATCCCTGGACTTGGATACTGTTTAGGGTGCTCTCCAAGCTTTTCAAAGGAACCCACAATGCAAGTAAGGGCTCACATTCTGGGATACATGTATATATCATAGATTTCTATTTTGATTTTGTTCTCTTTGCGGAGTTTTCAGTTTTTGGTGGGTTATTCTTCTGCACATGCAGTTCTAAAATACTGTGGGGACAACCTGCGTAGTGCAGTTGGTTGAGTCTCTGACTCTTGCCTTCAACTCAGGCTGTGATCTCGGGGTCCTGGGATGGATGCTCAGAGGGAGTCTCTGGAGACTCTCTCCCTCTGCCCCTCCCCCCCACTCATGTGCATGTTCTTGCTCTCAAAATAAGTAACATCTTTAAGAAATAAAAAAAAAAATACTTCTCAAGTTGGCTTTGAGCTTCTGAACATATGCAAAAGCCCAAACACCATGTTCAGGTGTCCCCACGTGTCTAGTTGCTCTTGACACGTGTGCCCTGAAGACAAAGAAGCTGGCTTTCTCCTGATAAACAGCGGCAGCTTGTATTTGGGGCTGGGCTTCAGCAAGCTGCAGCCCATTTGTTTAGAAGGTTCATGAGGCAGGTAGGAGCGTGTGATTAGGAAGGGACTTCCATGTTCTCTCTACTCCACCTGTGAGGGACTCTGAGTTTTACTCCATGTCCCCAAACCCACCAGGGCCTCAGAGTGACAATTAAGCAATTTAGGGGAGACTCTGTGACCACAAAGGCAAAGTGTACCCAACCAGAGACGCTGGAATGAGCCAGGGTCCCGCCCATCTTTGACAGTGATCAGCTACCCCCCCCCTTCCTGTGGACCATATGGAATCATCTGAGTAGGTTCTCACAGGCAGCTTCTGAGTTCTCCGGCTGTGTTGACAGTCTGCTGATGCATCACACCGGAGGGTGCCCCCAGGCCTTCCAGAGGAAAGGCAGCAACTCAGCCTGTCACTGCCTCTACTTGAATGTTGGCTCTTAGGATGGCGGTGTGTGCGACGGAGCTGCTGGATCTGGGGCAGAGTGTCAGGCAGGGCCTCTACTGGGGCTCAAGGTGCAGCTCTTGCTACAGGACGGCCTCCAGGTGCGCAGAACTGGGCGCCACTCCCAGTCTCCTGAGCAGCGCTGGGGGCCCACAGTGGTAGAACTCCGCCTCGGCCCTGAGCAAGAGTCCCAGTGCTGGCTGAAAAGCCACCCTCCCACGAAGCCGGCTCCGCCTGGCGCCCTGGGCCCCGGGGCCATGCGGCTCTCCTGCAGAGGCGCTGCCAGACACACCTGCCCAGCCAGCTAAACTTCCAGGAGCTGGGTGGCATGCGGAGACTCCAGTGGCCCGGGCGGGGCGGGGGAAACAACTTACACTAAGGGCGGCGTGAATGGAGCGCCGAGGCAGGGCACCTGCATGGTCAGTTTCCTATGAGTTTCCAGTATTCGACGGAGAGGAAGCAGCGCCGGCCGAAGCACTGGAGACCGACTTCGGCACTTTCTGTGGGAACTCCGCCTCGGCAGGCGGTAGCGGTGCCTTTCCCTGTAACAGACGGCCTCCTCCTCGACCTTGCTGATGCTGGGGGTGAGAAGAAGGAGGAGGCTCCCTGCCTCAACCGTGGCTCTCGCTTAGGCCTGGTTTTCCTGTGGGTTCCATCCCGCGTCTCTCCAGACAAGGGCACTCCTCCAGCTAATGAAACTCAGGCATCTCTTCCTCTCCCAGCATTTGCAAAGGCCTGTTCTTATTTCATGGGCAGACTGTACACTAATTTCTTAGAGGACTCCCCAAATGACATGGGGTTCAGGGCTGCACCACCTGGTCCCACAGTGAATGTCATGGTGGGGAACCCAGCCGAAGTCGGCCAACAGCTACTGGAAATGTCTCTGATGTGCCAAGTGTCGCTCCCCCTCTTCTGCCTGTTCAGTCTCTGGTTTAGGTTTGCTTTGGAAATTCTTCACACTCCAGAGTTCCCACTGGACACCCAGCTGCTTGCCTCCCCCAGCACCCCAGATGTCCCCTCACACCTCAAACTCTGCAAGTCCTAAACTGCCCTTAATTCCCACGCTCTGGCTGGGAGGCATTCCAGACACCCTCCTGCTCCGGCTGCCACTCTCTCGACCCTACACCTGATCAATCTCACCAACCTCTCAATGCCACCCTAGTACTGACACCCTGCGCCTCTGCCAGTTTTGGCCTATGCTACCATAATTAGGTCCTGGTTTGCAAGTTCTGTCCTGTTTTTCTCTAGCTCATCATCCACACGCTGCCAGAGCAATGCTTCTAGGACACTGACACTCCCCTCCTCCGCGTCCAGTGTTCGGTGATTCTCACTGCCTCGAAGATGAAGCCCCCTTCATAGAGCCTTCAGGCCTCTGGAAGCTGTGCGCTTCTCCGCCTGTCACGGAGCTCACCTGTCACGGTGCTCACCTGTCACGGTGCTCTCCTTCACGGGGCTTCCGTGCACTCTGGCATGCCCGGCTACCCAGTTCTTCTTGGTGAAGACATTTCTTTCTTCCTTAAGCCCAGTGATTCTCCTTCAATTCCCCACCAACCCTCACACAGACCTCTCTGAGAGCACTAGGGGACACAGTTATGATACCTCACTCCCCGAGGACCTGGCCAGGCCTTGGGACCTATCTTAGGTACCTCTGCACCATCCACTCGGCTTGGCACATAGTGAGTATGCAATAAATATTTTTCTGAAGGAGTGAATGAACGGGGAATTTGGTGGTTTGGTTGCCCCTTGATTAGTAAAAGACTCAAGAATCTCAACTACTGGGGCGCCTGGGTGGCTCAGTCGGTTGGGCATTTGAGTTTGGCTGGGGTCATGATCTGAGTCCTGGGGTCGGGCTCCAGGCTCAGTGGGGAGTCGCTTCTCTCTCTCCCTCTGCCTCTTCCCCACGTCTTAACTATTTCCTCAGAGGCCACAGAATTTACGTAACAATTCCGTTTGACTACAGCCAATGCCCTGAATAAATATGCTGACCTTTTAACATTTTTATTTTGTTGACCTGGATAAACTCAACAAGTGAGCATCTCAGTCAGTGGCTGCCCTTCTCAGTCAGTGGCTGGTCAGCCACACCTTCGGCTTCCTACTTCCCCTGATCCTAGAGCCTGTCAGAGTCCTGCAGAAGCAGCAACAACTGACCGCGTCCTATCGTGTGTCGCACCCCGCGTTTCCCATCTCCTGGGCACTCGCTCGTTAATTCTGCAATCTTCATTAGTACCTCAATCAGAGAAATGAAGCCAGCTTACGCTTAATAAATAAAACCGAATGCCAAGAATACACAGCAGCATGTCTTTCCCACCCCTGGAGGGGGAGCAGAAGGCTACCGCTGCATTTGAGCGAACTCTGCGTCACTGGCAACTGTGCACGTCCGCCTGGTCTTCCCCCAGTGTGGGCAATCGGGAGCTGGAGGGATTGGAACTAGGATTTTGTGAGAGGATCTAGGAGGGTTCTCAGCTCTCACAAGCAGGAAAAAAGGTCAGGCAGGTTGCAAATAGAGAAGAGCGGAGGGAGGGAAGAGACCATGTGAGAAAAAAAGAGAAAGAAAAGCATAGAAACTTACAAAGGCCATGCAGGCAAGAGGCCGAGGGGAAACTGGAAGAGAGAGACAATGTGGAAGAAGCACAGCCCCTGCGACTGAGAAAAACACAGAGGGAACAAATAACACAGGGCCCAATGCATGTCTTGCAGCATACAGAGAAAACTGGAGAGGTTTGGGGTTTAGCCAGTGAACTGTGTGCCCCTGGACAGCCAGGTCCCTACTGGATTGTTCCCAAGGGAGAAGAACCCCCTCACTTGCTCAGGATCCTTTCTTTGAACTTAACTGACTTCCTGATCAACAAAGTGAAAATCCTCCCCAGCAAAGGGACATTTTCCCTATCATTTTAATAAAGCAGCTGGGTAAGGCAGATGCGAAGCAGCCAGCCTACAATGAGCTCAGATTTGTAGTGTGGATTTCCATCCCATTCGTGGATAAAGAAGCTTGGAAAGCAATCCAGGATGACATAATGGACCAATATTGCTTTCTCGCTCCTACAGTAAGTGTGGTTTTGATAGACTTTTAATATGTATTTCGGGGCTTGAACTGCATACCATCTCTCCATTATTCTCTGCCAGAGGATCTGAATGACAGCTCTAGCCCAGAGATATTTTTCCATTATAATTTTTCAATTTGTTCTGGTCTGAAAAATGTGTGTAAATGAAAACAGAGAAAAGTCAAGCACTGTGTCCCCTTCAAACGTTCTGTTTTGTGTTTATGATGGCTTTTCAGACCCTGCTTTGCTTCCCTTTCTTTTTGGCAAAAGACCTTATTTTTTCCAGATTTCTGTTCACTTCTAATATGCCATAAACTATTAACCGATTTGCAGGATCGCCTCTGACTCTTCCTTATTTTTCACCCCGTTTTGACCTACAATTTCATCTTTTAGCTCCCTACCACCAAAAACAAAACAAACAAACAAACAAAAACCAACAAAGGGTACTGACAAGCTTTGGGAAAGCTCAGATTGGCCTCAGGACTGAAGAGAGATGTTTCCTCCCTTTCTTAAGTGCCAGGAAATGAAGGAACAAGACAGTCCCTTAGAGCCCTTTTGCCCATTTCCTATGGGAGGTGGGAGCTGGGCCAGTCTTCTTACCTTAAGTAATTATAACAGCTCTGGTTTCCCTAGTGACTGGGAGGAAAAATATTTACCCGGGAACTTAGACTGGATGACTGGAGAGTAGTTTGCAGGGGAAGGGTGAGCCCGGAGGCTGCACGGTGCAGTATTTTTACTCACTTCTCTTTGTGCGCCATATGCCCACAGAGGAGGGCATGCTTACCTTCCGCGGCTTCACTTTATCATGGTAGTCATACTGGAAGATTCCTTTGTAGCTCAGGCCCAGCCACCATGGTATCCCCTGCTTGTCCTAGGGCACGGAAAGGAGTGCGGGTAAATACGGGGCTGGAGAACACACACGGGAACCAAGGGAAGGCCTCCTGGCTCATGAGATAACAGAGGAAAATGCAAATCCCTTGATACGGCTGGAACCCATCTCTCGCCTTTTCACCTTCACAGCTGTGCCCCATCATCAGTTGATGCTCAGTTATGGGAACAGATGCTGTGGAACGTGCCCTGGGATGGGGACCCAGCTCTGTTCCAAACCAGAAGTCCACCCCACCCCTGTCCCTCATGAGCTAAGTGACAAATACCTTGTTCTTTGTCCTCATCCTAAGACTCCAGGTTTCACCACAACAGAGAATCTGAGAGCATTCTAATAAAATGACCTTCTGAGCAGAGAAACTGTCACCGACTATCAGAGCTAGAAGGGACAGTGGGGAAGATGACTCCTCTTAAAAACTTTAAGACTTTATTTATTTATTAAAAGACTGAGGTTCACAGCAACATGGAGAGGGAAGCACGGAGATGTCCCATATACCCTGCCCCCATACCTGCGGAGTCCCCCCACTATCAATATCCCTACCAGAGGGGACCATTTTTACAACTTGATGAACCTACATTGATACATTATGGTCACCCAAAATCCAGAGTTTACTTTAGGGTTCATTCTTGGTGTTGAATCCTCTATGAGTTTGGACAAATGTATAATGATGTCTATCCGTCATTATAATATCATGTGGAGTAGCTCTACTGCCCTAAAAATCCACTGTTCTGCCTATTCACCCTTTCTTCTTCTCCTCCCAGGTCTGGCAGCCAGTTTTGCCAGAATCCAGAATGTCATATCCTTGTAATCATAGAGCATGTACCCTTTCCACCTTAGCTTCTTTCATCCAATGATATGCATTTAAGATACCTCCAGTTTTAAAGACAAAAAAGTCAAAGCAGGGGCGCCTGGGTGGCTCAGTCAGTTAAGGATCTGCCTTCGGCTCAGATCATGATCCCAGGGATTGGTTCTGAGTCAGGCTCCCTGCTCAGCAGGGAGTCTGCTTCTCCCTGTGCCCCAACCCTCACCATTCCTGCTTGTACATGTGCAGACGTGCATGCTCTCTCTCTTTCTCATAAATAAATAAATAAAACTAAAAAAACAGTCAAAGCAAAGGGTTTAACCTGCTCTATGCAGGACGTACCGCGTCCCTCCTGCAGGCCAACAGCAGGGGCCACGGTGTGGTCCTGCTCACTTAAGAGATCTACTGGACTGAGTGATTCATGCTATCAGACAAAAGTGGCAAAATCCAAGACTAGACCTTCTGAGACCCGAATTAGAAACACCAAGTCCCTCTCTTTATTCCTCTAACAGAGACCTCTTTCCACCAGTATAAACTAGGACCCTATATTCAGGTAGGGATGACTCTGAGTTGTTAATTACAGCTCCTGCATGCTAGGTGCCGAGTGGCCATCGGAAGCAGCCTTCCCCTACATTTGTCCTAATTGCCAACCCATAAATAACCTAGTTCACCCCACTGCAGATGTTTTAACTCAAAACTGGCTTCATGCTTTTCAAATACTCACGAGCTATCTCAAGGTAGGCACAAAGATAAGAAAGGGCAAGGAAGTACATTTGGAATTCTTAGAAAAGTTTCAGGGTATATGATTTCCTACAAAATTTTTTAAAGGTATAAAACACCTGTCTCTGGAAAGGGCCTGTGTGTCCTGCAACAGTTCCAGAGAGCAGCACGAGGCGGGATTCAAGGCCACTGCAGCTCCAGAGGGACAGGGCTAGGTGGACCCCACACCACAGAACACGGCATCTGTGAAATCCCACGCCTCCAGCTGGCAAGGCTGGAGACGGCTGGTGTGGGCTTGCTTGGATCCCTGGGCTCTTTCTCCAAATCAGTAGGGCACGACTGATGAAGCCGGGAGATTCCAAGCCAAAAGCACACACACTCCTGGCATGCTGACCATTACAAGGTCTGCTTCTGCTTTCATAATCTGCAAAAGAGCCTGTTTCTCAAGTTTTATTGTAAGGCAGAGAGTGAATACATCAGAAGCTACCTTTCTGTCAAGCTTTGGGGCTGACAAAGAGAAGGGACACGGGTTTACACAAGTAAAAGACCGGATGAAGTCTCAGCTCAAAGATTTCCACTCTGTCTGTAGTCTCACACCTCCATGGACAGTCTTCTAACATCTAGGAAACTCTGGCGGGGGAGGCTGGAGAGGCAAATTTCATAATCTAAGTCTGGGCAATAGAGGCATCTCATCATCAAATGACAAACAAAAGGTGAAGGAAGGAACCTAGTCCTGGCAGTTCCTCGTTTGCTCCCTAGAAAGCAGACCCATTGCCATACGCGCCGCTGAGAGACAGACTCGCTGGCTGGCTTCTGCGGAAGGCCTCATGTAACGACAGCTGGCATCCCCGCAGCCCTCAGACCTGGGTCCATGAATCCAGTTCTGACATTTGTTCCTGTCATGGGAGTGAACCTCCAACTACTCGGTTCAACTCTCAATGAACACTTGCTTAGTAAATATCTACTGAGCACCTACGACATGTCAGGCACTACGCCGGGTTCCAGGAACACGTAACAGAAGGCGACACACATGGACCAAGGACACGCCACATGTTGTGCTGGCTGTCACAAATGACACAAAGGTACATGAAACACGCGGCACGTTCTGGCCCAAAGGAATGAAAAATCCAGCTGGATGGAAACATCGGGAAAGAAACCGGCCAACGAGCGAGAGAACCTCAGGTTGGTTGGGGGGAAGTGTCTTGCACTCAGACGTGCTTTCTGCTCTTTGTGGCTGACTGTGAGCCAGGACTTACCCTTTTCATGCTGGGGTAAGTGAAAGGAGGAAAATCGTCCTTTTTCATCATAGATAAAGGCACACCAGCATTTCATTATCTACTATCTCAGGGAAGGGATCCCAGGCAGGGGCATTATGGATAAAATAAAAGCAAGTTTGGAATAGGGTCCATGTCCCACCAGACTTCACAATATTTAAGAAGAAAAGATCGGTCTTTTTTTTTTTTTTTAAGATTTTATTTATTTTTTGACAGGGGAGAAAGAGAGAGGGAGAGAGACAGTGAAAGAGGGAACACAAGCAGGGGGGTTGGGAGAGGGAGAAGCAGGCTTCCCATCGAGCATGGAGCTCAACGTGGGGCTCAATCCTGAGATCCTGGGATCATGGCCTGAGCTGAAGGTAGATGCTTAATGATGGAGCCACCCAGGCGCCCCCAAGATCTGTCTTCTCAAATAGGCATGTACTCAATCTGTCAGCCTCTCATGCCAGCCCTCCTCCTCCACAACAGCCTATGTGACATCTGACCACCAAGAAAACACTGCAGATGCTGCCTAACATTTTTGTTCCCTACAGTTAGTTGCCTTTAGATGGAATTGTCCCACTGAAAAACTCTGCAGTCCCTACCTCCCAGGATTCTTTTAAGTATAAACGGAAGTAGCAATTTATTATACCCACTTTACAGGAGGGAACATGAGTTTTGGAGAGAAACTGCATCAATTCTTCCTCCACCGGGAAAATTCGAGTGCCCCAACCCCCCCGGCACACAATCATCCTGACCCAGCCCCCCACCACACCTCCAGTAAGACTAAAGAGGAAAAAAGTGAGAGGTGCTTGCATTTTTTTTTAAGGGCAGGCTTGGCACTTACCTTCACTGCGTAATAGTGAACCCCGTAGGTCGGGAGAGATTCCACGATGCTCATGTAGCTGGGAAGACAGACAGATACACACACACACAAGGGTGGTTATTCGGCAGAATTGGAATCACGTGTGTGTGTGTGTGTGTGTGTGTGTGTGTGTGTATGCATGACAGAGCTCAAGGAGTGATGATTTACTTGAAAATAACCCTGAACCATCACCCCCCACAGACTGGCCTTTGTGAGCAGAACTGAACGGCCATGACATATGCTATGTGAATGCACACAAACACAGCCTCTTGGGCACTGGGATGGGCCACTTACTTTACAATTGCTTGACCTCTGGTCTGGCCGTTCAGTTTCTTGTAGTGCTCAATTACTCGATCCTCGCTAGAATAACAAGATAAACACTGTTATATACGGTCACCAGGTCACTGGCCAGCATCCAGCTATCGGAGATACTTCTTCTGAGCCTGAGCAATCTCAAGAGAAGCTCCAAGGAGCCAACGGCTCCTGGAGAAATGACTTGTCCCATGTGGCATTTCTGAACTCAGTCTAAGTGAGGTGCCTTGGGCCACAGATTCCCTTGGGTCAGCTCCCTGCAAGAAATGTCACCACGGGAGGTGAGGAAGAAGCAGTGAGCATGCATGTCCCTGGAGAGGGGCACAGACCAGGGGACAGGAAGGAGACCGCCTGGCTGGGGATCAGGGCGGATGCTGTGGCTGAATGCCCACGCCCTCCTTGCCCTCCTCATTGCCCGAATCCTGTGTGCACAGGGCCTCGCAGGGGAGGGCAGGCGTTGACCTCAACAGAATGCCCATGGCTTCCTTATCATGAATTAGTGGTCAGGGCTGAGGGCTTCCAAGGAGGACGGGAAAGTTCTGGAATCTGGGCCTGGGTAACACAAACCACGAGACAATAAAAGGCCCAGAGAAGCACTGGAAAGTAAGCCAGCTACCAGAAGTGAGCTGGGAACTCCTTGATCTCCTGAAATCTTCCTTCTACAACAAGAGACCAGCTCATGCCTTGGGAGACATGGCCAGCCAAACCGTTCCTTGACAGGGCAGAGGGCATGAAAGGACTCTGAGAAGTCACTCTGGGCAGGCAGCTATGGCTGCTACCTTTGGAAGCACAGAACCAACCTGGAGAGTCACAGAGGAAGCACATCTCACCTGCTGAGGGGTCAGGTCCAAAAGCGGGGCCTCTATGTCCTGGCCACACCACCAGGCGCCCCATTTCTCCACCTTCTATCTTACGCCTCTCTCACCTCAGGCCAGTGGGCTCCAGGACAAGACGAAGCTCTAGAGATGGGCCCTAGAGACCTTCCTGGTTGGCCTTCATTACCTATTATTTAGTATCCCAGGGTTGACCTAACCTTTCCTGCCAACTTTTCCCCCCCTGTAGGAAGAAAAGGCCATTTCTGGGGGGTAATGTGTCCTGTATGTCCACTAACTATTACCACCTGGGGGGTCATTTATTGGTTTCCCAGTCATTATCTTAATCTTTAATGGCTGTCTCTTCATTTTAGAATCCGGAAATCTCTGTGTGTGTACAATCCTCTGACTCGTCACGAGCAAGTGTCCTTATGAACACCCAGAAAGGAAGTGGCGAGCGCCGGAGAGTCACTGGATGGGGTCTGGAGACCTTCTGTTCAGAAAGGGGCAGAGGCAGCTCTGTTTCTCCTCGGCTCCTGTGCAACCCTGCACGTTCTCCTCGGACTGTGAGAAACCCCCCTCCCGAGAATATTCTCCAGCAGCGTCCTGCCTGGGGAGGACCCCACCCCGCAGACTTTCAGGGTCACGTGGAGACATTCCGGGGGTTGCTCTCCTGGCTTGCTCCCCTCCCACCCACTGAATCAATGGCTGTGTTGGCATGTCTCCTACCACAGACAGGATCGAGCATTTTGTGAGGTCAACTCTCAGATCCAGGCTCAAGCAACTCTAGATCTGAGCCGCTTCCCTTCCAAGCTCTGGGAGGGAAGATCCCCGGGCTGGGCTGGGGAGATGGCAATCAATGTAGTGCCCTGGCGTGAACACAGTCGAGGCTCAGACCAACACCAGTGAACATCAGAAACACCGGCAGGAAGCTGTCCCGCAGCTTCTCAACTAAACGTCTTCTCAGCGCCCGCCACCTGCCCGGCTCCTCCAACCCCGCCGCTCTGCATCTCCTGCTGCTCAAGGCCCCCAGGGAGGCCATGGCATCCAGCTTTTCCTTCCTCAGCTCTTCCCACTTCTTTGGGTCCAACTGAAACCCCACGGGCCCATGCTGTGACTACACACGCCATGCTAACTAAGAACCCACTCTGTTCCCTGCCCCGCCCCCCACTTCCTCTGGAATTTACAGATGGCTCAAATGGGTGCACTTTGCAGAGTTTCCCAGCAACCCCAGAGCTGTGGTAGGGACTCTATGGAGTAATCATTAAAAAATGCACCAGCCAGAGTAAATAGAATCCCAAAACACTAATTGGAGGACACTGTGGTGCATGAAGGAAAAAGACAGGTGATTAAGATTGTGCCTGGCCACAGCCAGAGCCGTTCAGTGAGATCATCTCTCTGCAGGCAATGAGCCCGGGAAATGCATGGGGATTAAGAGGAAACATGGGGATGATGATACGGCTTCCTGTCTTACAGAAGCCATTGCCTGCAGTGGGCAGTGATTCTGGGGTAAAGGTGGGTGCTGTGGCGGGGGCGGGGGGCATCCAGCATTTGCCAGCTAGGCCCGGAGAGAATCCGGGTCAGGGCCCTCATACTGCTCTGCTCCATGGCCCTGGGCACATAATTCTGACCTCTGCCTCAGATGCCTCCTGATAGGGAAGTGCCGTGGAGTAGAAGCCCAAGCTTGCCACCCACTTGGGGAAAATGAGCAGAAATGATTACTGCACCGTTCCTCAGCACTATGGTGCACCTTTCAGTAGCTGTTAATTGGGTCACGTGACTTCTTACTTCTGTTCTTAATCACAGTCTGGATTGCGTTGGTCGGGTTAATCTGTTTTATAGGTGGGAAGTTGAGGCAGCAGAGAAGTAACTCAAGCTGCCCTGAGCTGACATTACCCCACTGCTCAGAAACGTGGCTGGGATTCTAAAACCCACTGCTTCGATCTCAAGGCTGTAATGCCCTTCCTGACTAGTGTGGATGGGCTCCCTATGGCTTATTTATAGCCTGACGGTTATCTGCCACATCCGGGAAGGCCAGCGGGAGCAGGAGGGCCCGGAAGAACTGCAAATCTGAGTCCTCCATTCGGGGACGATCGGGGTGTGGGCAGCTGGGTAGAGACGGTGATGCCAGGGGGAGTGAAGGTCTCCTCCACCAATAAGGGGTCATGGTTAATCACAGAGACGCATGAACTGAGGCCAAGGGATGTCTTTGAACCTGCCTGACTGCCAGCATGAACGTCATTCATCACTTCCTGAAATCTCTGCTTTTTTAGAAATCCAAATAAGTAGGTTGGAATATGAAGGCCAACTACAACCAGCCGACCACAGTGAAAGAAGGTGTTTTTTAGCAAGGAATCAGCGGGATAGTCCATGCTGCTGGCTTGCCTGTATGGAGCTGGGCTGTGGAGCCTGGGGGCCCCTGCTTCCCAAACGGCCCCCCTCAGTTCTGCGTCCTCTCTGTGAGTGTACACAGCGGCATGGGAGCCTCTGGGTCTACATGGGGCCCAGGGAAAGTGCCGGGCGGGTCACAGAGACAGAGGGATGCTCTCAAGATAGGTATAGATGTGGACAAAGATGAAGATGTTCATGTTGACACGGGAGACAGGAACACGAAGGAAGGCATTTCTGTGTTAGGAATAATGTGTGAGCATGGAGCCGACTGCGGACATAATCAAAGAGAAATCCAGAGACGGAGGGAGGGAGGGAGGGAGAGGGAGACTGAAAGGGAAGGAGCTTACACAGGTATTAAAAAATGTCTGGGACAACAGAATGAGATGGTTGAGGGCTGGTTTACGCTAAAAGCAACTTTGACCCCAAACAACCCAGCGACGTCACAGCCCTCAGCCGGCAAATACATCCCCTTCGTGGAGGAAGTACTGGTCTGCAGAGTTACATTCTTGTGTCTCTAGCTCTTTCACTACTGGTTCCTTAAACATGAACAGCTGGGGGGAAGGTGGTGGGACTGAGATAATGAGGCCCAGGGAGCACAGGTGACGGAGAGGGCAACAGGGCTCCGGGAACACGGGAACAGGAGTATCACCTGTTAGTGTTCCCACGTGCAACAGCCTAGCTGGAAGGAGGGGAGCAGAGATTCTGCTCTGGGGGCAGATTATCATTACGCAAACCTATGACGTATCAACACCTATGTCAGTGAAGGACGAATGGCGAAAACCAGTTCAGAGAGATGAGACTGGCGGGGGTGGAGGCGGGGGCGGGGGGGATGCCAGCAGCCTGGAGGAAGCTCTCTGCCCCAGGACCTGGCTCTCATTTCTGCTCCCGCTGACCCATCGTGCAGTCTCTTGAGGAGGAATGACTTTCAGCCTGGAGTTTCACTGCACTAATGCCCGCTGCATCAAAGCATGCCCCAATCCCCGCCAAAGGGGTCCCTCAGAGCCACCTGTGAGGCTGAGCCATGAGCGTGCCGACTGCAAACGCGTCCACATGTGATGACATGTAATCCGCACGGTTCATAAAGCAGAGTAAAGAAGTGCTTAGAGGTCACATGGTACAACTGATCAGCACTGACCTGCGATTTTTTTTCCCGTTATTATTGTTTATAAAAGCAGTCAACGCTCACTGTGAGGGAATCAGAAGGGACGTGAGGGACAGAGCCTGCTGCCTGTCGGGGGCGGTGGCCAAGGCCGGTGCACACCCGTGTTTGCCCACACGGCCCAGGAATGCAGGCCCCACTCCACTGTGACCAGAACCACAAGCCGGGACCCTCTCACATGCCCGTTTTGTTCAGAATCAGTAATTCAGGGCCTGACAGATGAACTAGGGCGTAAATACGTGGCAGCCAAGTCAGGAGATATGAAACATTGTGGGAAAATCAAAGAATCAATCTCTCTCTTCTGCGAGGGGGAAAGAAACCCCCATAGCTCTCCCACATCTCAAAACCTCACACATCCTGTCATCAAATGACAAGGATTCCAGAATGAAACTCAAGCTGCACATGAAAGGGTCTCCAAGGAGGCAAAGCATCCAAAGTGAAATTTTAGAAGTTTTTTTTCCTCCTCTTGTTAAAGAAAATAGAAAAAGGAGGTTTCACGCAAACCATGGTGTCTGAATACATGAGGGAAATGGTCCGACAGAGGCCCAAGCCTCTCAGACAGGCCGGAGTCAGCTGGGCTGGGGTCTGGCCTGACCCTCATCAGCCCCCAGCCCCCTGCGCCCCAGCGGCTCGCTCCTGAGGGGCGTGTGGAGGGGACGCAGCTTACCAGTAGGCCAGGGAAGGGTGCTCCTTGAGGGCTTGAGTGGGAAGTGCTGGCAGCTTCTTCAGGTCACTCCTCACCACCTCATTGCTGCAAGAAAGGAGGGGACAGAGACAATGCTGAGTGTCTCACCCTCGTCAGAGAAAGCCACCGCACTCTGCGGCCTGAACCCACCAAGGAGCCTTGGCCAAGAGACCCCACATCTGCTCCCTTTGAATGAAAAGTCGGGGGAGGAAGGGGTGTGCCCCTTTAGTTAGTTTATTTAATAAAGAGGAAAGAGGATGCACAAGGTGCAGAGCCCCGCAATCCTCTCCTCTGGGGCAGAGCGGAGTGCTCATAGGGGGCCAGCACCCAGTATCCCCAAGCAGCACGAATTTGGGAGGAAAAAGGGTCACCAGGGTCCCTTCAGCTCCCTGGGGGAGCTCCCAGGGATCCATCAGGGGCTCAAGGGCCTCTGAGAATGGACTGCTTCTCCTTGAGAGCTGTTTCCCTTGCTGACACACAACGCTGGTTTTCTTTGCTTAGATGGACCACACGCTGAAGACTGTTGTTCAAAATATGACAAATAAATAACGTTTGCTTTTGACAAGGCCTGGAAATGATGCTGAGAGCGGGGAAGTGGATTATCTGGTACTCGTAGGAGGTCCTGGCACCAGAAATCCTTTTCCACACAGACTCACATGTCCTCAGGTTTGAAGGATACTTAGGACTCCTCTGGTTTGTTTTTTTGTTTGTTTGTTTGTTTTTTTGTTTTTTTTTTAAGATTTTATTTTTTGGACAGATAGAAACACAGCAAGAGAGGGAACACAAGCAGGGGAGTGAGACATGGAGAAGTAGGTTTCCCACTGAGGGAGCCTGATGTGGGGCTTGATTCTGGGTCTCTGGGATCATGACTTGAGCCGAAGGCAATCGCTTAACCAACTGACCCACCCAGGCGCCCCAAAACTCCTCTGGGTTTTAACCAGTGTTCTTCACAGCCTTGCCTCCTCTCGGCACAGTCAGGAGCCCCGCAGCCCCCCTGGGCCAGTGCATTTGCCATCTGGACCCACTCTTCACCTCCAGAGGCAATCACTGGCCTCCTCCTTGCGGTGGTTTTGGTATTTAGGGGGTCCAGCAGGCATTTCATGGCCTCTGAGGGTCTAGCAGATGTTCACTCCACAGAGCCTCCCTTGGTCCTCAGTTCTAACTTAGGTGCTGCTCACACAAGGCAAGGCAGAGGTTGGTCACTGGGACGCTAGGCAATAACATCAGAACAATGAGTCAGGAGGTTGATGAGTAGACATGAAGGAAGGAACAGCACGATCAGAGACAGGGAACCCCTGAGGCACCTGGAGAGCATACTCCCCAACACCCATGCTGCTCACTGGAGGTCACGCCCGCCGCGATCACCCATCCAGCCGGAAATGCCGACCTCGGCAACGAGCAGCAGCTCCCCTTTGGACATCACATGCCACTGAGCAAAACCACTCTGATACTCTGTTTACTGACGTGGTGACAAAGAAGCTCACGGACGTTGGCTGATGACACAGGCACTCTCAGAGTCCTGGCTTTGAACCAACCAACCAGAAGGCTCAACTTGCTACTATTGGAATCAATAAATCCAAGTATTTCAACTGTTAGCGCCCAAGTGTGAAGGCAAGGATTTACCGATCATTAGGAAGCTGAAGGTATTTGGGGAGCCCCTGTTCTGTGGAAGGTAGTGCAGAGGATGCAAACATGACGAGCCTCAATCCTCATCTAAGAGGTGCTCATGAGTTAGCGGGCAGGCACGACATGCGGACAGAAAGATAACCAAATGTAAAGGCAGCATTTCATCATGTTGACTCCAACAATGAATTCAGTAGCTCAGAGGAAAGACAGCCCCTGGGCTCTTGGGGAAGAGCGAGCTTCGGGGCGGGGTCTGTATGGAGAGAAGAAGAGGAACGACATTTCCTCCTCGGTGGGACACAGCAGAGTGTGGCAGCAGGTGCACTAAGCCAGAAAGATCAATTGGAGTTCTGGGGGAGTTGAGGGGAGAAAAGGCCAACTGAAAGGCAGATTAGGCACAGAACTGTGAGGACCTTCGGTACCAGGCTCAGGGAGTTCACGTGCATGCAGCAGGCAATGACCGGCCACTGGAGGTTTTCAAACAGCGAAGCTCCCTGTGTTCAGGACAATTCGATTCCCAAGCAGGGCTTGAAATTTTCACTCGTGCAGTATGAAGCACAGTGTGAGCAAATGCTCAGTTTCCCAAACCTTAAGGGCCCACAATGCTGAATTCCTGGATCTTACCTCTCCTCTGTTTAACTACAAGCACCCTGAGAAGGGAGTTCCGTCACTGAAAATACTGAAAAGCACTCTTTGGGGATGAACTTTACTGGCTGAAGCTGTGGGAGAAGCAGTGAAGCCGAAACTGGGGTTTGGGTTGACCCCCACTCCTCCCATTTAGAGTATATTTGGGGAAGGAAGGAGCTTGAGGAGGAAGGGATTGTCTTACCCACCAACACTAGTCTGTTGGCAAACAAGCCTCCCCGATGACAGTCACAGGCTTGACTTCCTCGCTGGAGCCTGCAGTGGCTCCTCCAGCCCTCCCCCAGGGCAGAGTTACACAGGAAAATATAACAAGAAATCACTAAGGCGTGAAGCCCGTCCAAATCCATTACGTTCTGGAAGGGATCCATGGCTCTTAATCCTTCCCAAAGGACAACTATGTAGAAACATTCTATTTGCCTTTCTGCTGTCTGTAACCATCTGCACTGACTGGGAGGGGGTCAGCGCCGTGGAATGATCTGCTGGCTGCGTGTCACACAGCTGCCCTGACGGGAGACCGGCTGGCCCTGTCTCCAGAGACGTGAGAAGCTAAAACCTCTAATGAATATGCTAGAAGTTCCCCGCTTCCTCTCTCAGGGTGCTCTACTTCCTTGGACATCTCCCAGAGGTCAGCGTACCTGATAAATGCTAACTCAGAGATAGCCTAAACACAGCTCATGCGTCATTTTTAGAGAAAGGAAAATGGTCTTCTGGAGAGTCGTTTGCAGAATAAAACTGCCTTTTTCTTATTTTTAACATTAACCAGATTATTTTTTTAAAAGATTTTGTTTATGTATTTGTCAGAGAGAGGGGGGAGTGCAAGCAGGCAGAGCAGCAGGCAGAGAAGCAGGGAGCCCAACGTGGGCCTCGATCCCATGACCCTGGGATCATGACCTGAGCTGAAGGCAGAAGCTTAACGCACTGAGCCACTCAGGTGTCCCCCTTAACCAGATTCTGTTAAAAATTTTAGGTGGTTTTTTAATGTTACCAGTAAAAAAGTGGGCTCCTGAAGCTGCACCAGTCTTTGATTTAGGGGGGTTTTTGAGATGATGTGTCTCTCTTCTACCACCTGTACTGCTTATCAGACATAGGAAGCTTGAATGATCTACTAAGAAAACTTTCTAAGATTTCTAGGAATACATCAAATGGGAAATTTGCTGCAAATAACAGAAATGACAACTTTAACTAAGACACCATAAAGCCAAGGAAGCAAAAATCAAACTGGAGAACAAATCAGCAAAACCCACAAGGGTTTGTTTTCCTTTAA
The DNA here is from genome assembly GCA_004023965.1 of Spilogale gracilis. Lineage (NCBI taxonomy): Eukaryota > Metazoa > Chordata > Mammalia > Carnivora > Mephitidae > Spilogale > Spilogale gracilis. The sequence goes on along the minus strand of PITA01002070.1, from coordinate 91,313 downwards.
GAAAATGAGGAAATGCTTTTTCAGGAGATTCTCCTTGGGTTAAATGAGATGTCCATAATTTGCGGGACAAATCGGGGGCAAAGAGAACATGCTTAGTGCAGAAGAATCCTTCTGCATCCGAGGGTTTTGATGCTTACAAAACGAAAACACTAAAGGGCACTAAACCCAGAATGTCAAACCAGGATAGCAGGGAGCACTGCCCTGAAATTCAGTAAAGGCAACACAATGCTAGCGTGACACTAACGTCTCCATGTTTTATGAGCCCATTATGAAGGTCAAGGTCCCCAGCAAGAGGGATTTCATAAGTAAAAGAGTATTACAGCTCCTCATGATCCACAATTCACATACTGAAAAGCTCTAAGAAACATTTCTTAACCCACTTGGCGGCAAAAGTACACTTTTCACATGAGGCAATGTCTGACCTTTCTCTGTCCCACTTGGTCTGATTATCCACGGTCTGGTGCAGGCACGGTAAGAGACGGTTCCAGGAGTCACCCCATACCCCAACACGGTGTGCAGGAATTCCTCAAATCACCTGTCTAAACCTACAAATTTCTGAGTTTGGAAACACAGGGGCTGAAATTTCAGACATGCAATGTGGGTTTCTACAACTTTATTGGTACAGTGCATCTAGAAAACTCTGAGATAGATTAATAAGAAAAGCTGTGTATTTTTTCTTCTTTGTTGATCTTTAAAAGCCAGGCAGGAGGGGCACCTGGGTGGCTCAGTCTGTTAAGCGTCTGCCTTTGGCTCAGGTTGATCACAGTGTCCCTGCTCAGTGGAGAGTCTGCCTCTCCCTCTCCATCTGACTTTCACCCTGCTCATGCTCTCACTCTCTCTCAAATCAATAAAATCTTTTAAAAAAAATGCAGGAAACTCTTTCTTTCTTTCCTTTTCCTTTCTCCTTCTTTATTTTGTGAACCAAGTTCAAGGTCATGTTACAACAAAGAAAACGAGACCAGACACTTGCCAATCTCCTCCCTATCACCTACTCTTTTTTTTTAGGTGTGCAGGGAGGGCTCACAAAGCTGGTAGCTGAGAAGTTGTCTGCAAAGCTTCTCTTGGCAGCTGTGTGGCCATCTGCCAACAAAGGGAAGCAGTGGGCACCTCCTGAGACTTCTCCGGCATGGGATTCTAGATTCTGGGCATGGGTCGTGGATAAACAGGCCGCACTGTACAGAGGGGCAAAATTATAAACATTTATGAATTACGTGCTTTTATATCTGATGCTAAGTACTAATTTATCTTAGTAAAGCTTTTTTTTTCTTCATTAGTGAGTTTGGTTTCCTATGATCATACAAAACATTTTGCAAGTTTCTAATGTAGTCGTAAACTCGTAGCATTCAAGTTTTTAAATTCTTTCTAAATCTACAGTTGAAGACCATAATCTTACTCAAAGAGCACAAGAAGAGGCAACTGGTGAATCGGCTACATCACCCTTTAGAGTGGGAATCTTAATTCTGAAAAACTGACGTAGTGTTAAAGCCATGAGCCGCTGTGCTACTCACAAGGCCAACAGGAAACACAATACTGACATTACATAAAGGCTTCACGAAAGAGACAGCTGTCATAATACAAAATCTCCTCCTTACTTTATAGCTAAACCATTCCCATAGGATTTGAAGACTATCATCCTGCAAAATACCCTATCTGAATACTTTCCTATGCTCAGAAAATGTGAATTACACACTTGGAAAGCTCAGTAAAATGGATTTTTGTGAATAAAATGAAGATTTCTATAACAATGTATAACTTTCCCTTGAACATTCTGTTTCAAGTTTTCACAGATTCTGTTCCTTTCAAAAGGTTTTGCCTGTTTGAAGGATTCCAGCTGCTTCTCGCTTAAATCATGGGAAAAACATAACCCCTTTCTCTTTTTCTCTTTCTATGAAATAATATATGAGAATTATATAAATTTAAATTCTTTCCACAGAAACTCTTCTTTGGGCTGACAGATGTGTTTCAAACTTAACAGACGACTTTTCTAATAAGTTTCCAATAAGGGACATTTGCAAATTTGGGGTATTAAAGATCCCACGAGGTATATCAGTTGTATTCCAAATGTTGACTACTTCAAACACCACTCTCTGAGTATTTCTTACTAATTATCTAAGGGTCTCAGCAAATCTATTTTGCTTACTCCATAAGATTACTGCCAGCTGTTTTCTTTCAAGAGGCCAATTAAAAAATTGCAGGAAAACACGCCAAATGATCAAATGCTCTAATAATGATTTAAAGCCAAGCTTGCTTTGAGTTGTAGTAGTAAAACCATTTATGTAAATGCAAAGTATGACAGCACTGAACTGAGAACTGTGATTTACAGACTGCTGCCTTAGATTAATCAACTTTCAACACCAGGCAAGAAAATAACATTGTCATCTTTTTAAAGATAGCAATCTACAGCAGTGTTTATGTTACTAAAAAAGTCTTTCAGAAGAAAACCAGCTCTTTGTCTTCTTTTCCTGTTGATCTTCTAAAATTCTTCCTTTAACTTAAGACTGCCTAAAAGGTCCCGTCTGGTCTGACGAAAAGGCCCACAAACCTGGAATTTTCAGACACCAGAGGGCCAAGCTTCATTTTTATTGATTCACAAAATGCTTGCTGAAAAGGCAGAAGAGATTTCAAAGAACAAGAAATCAAGAGGGTACTTTTTTTTTCTTTGTGGTCAGAGAAATTTCATTTTGTCTTTCCAGACTAGTGAACACATGGTCCCATGGTTTACAGAAGATAAAATATTAAAAGGTCTTTATTATTATTATTATTATTTTTGCTTCTAACTGTTCCCTTAGAGACCTAAGAACATGCAGCCTGTGAATGTTAAAGGGAATTTTCCAGCTTAAGTAAATACTCCAACTCCTCTCCTGAAAGGGAAGGAAAAGTCAATTTCCCTTGTGACGGAGGACTGCTCACTCCTTAGTACTGAGTAATGCATCGCTCCATTTCAGAAAACATGACTTCTTTTTTTTATTACGTTATTTTATTTCTTTAGTGCTCCAAGAGAAAACATTATTTCTATTATTAATACTTCAATATTATTATTTTAAGAAATGGAATTAAAAGCCTACAGGTTGCTACTTGGGACATGGTAAAATTTCTTACCTACTACTGAACCCTGTTGAGCTAATACTCATTTGGACCTGTATATCACTTTGTACAACTGTCCCAGAAACTGACCCCAAGTACTCGATCACAGCTTCACTTCTTTTCCTGTGGTTGCTGTGTTTATTTTGGAATGGAGAGAGCCTGCAGACATAGGTTTCCCTTCCTCTGCCTCTTAGGCACATGACAGACTCGGCCAAGCAGGTAAGCAAAATGTGCCCCATGGACCTTTACATGAAATGTTCGGATCAGTCTTTTCCAGGTGCTGTTTGCTTACTGGTCCAGATAAATCTTATGCTGGTAGAACCCTGTTTTAGTGATTAGCATCAGTACACCCGGTCCTCCATAACAAAGATATTTCAAGGTCCCAATAGACGGCCGAGCGCAACAGGGCTCTACCGATCTGGTTTTGATAAATCTTGTTAACAAAAAATTCATATAACACATTTTTTTTTTTGGTAACTAGTCCCTGTTAGTGTTTGGATGGTTGTTTATATCAACGGTAGTGTGATTGGGCATTTAGTTGTGCTGTCCAGCACAAACTATTTTTTAATCAATTCACTGATTGACAACATTTTTAAAATGATTTTTCTTTTCTTTTCTTGTGGCACCTTTCTGGAGTATCAAAGGGCTGACAGCAAGTAAAATGTGAGGTGATTCTCCAAATCAAGACAGAGAGACTGGCCGCAAGGCTTCTCAGTAAAGGTTCCCTTAGAGAAAACAAACAAACTAACAAAAATCAAGTTCTTGCATACAATGTAGCAAGAAGTCTTCTGTTAAATTATATCAGAATGAAACTATACAATCTGATGTCCTGTTCACCTCATTCAATGGGGTGTTCCCGCACTGACCTCTTAAAGGAAGAGAATCTTATTTTGCTATAATAACCCAAGGTTTTTTCTTTAATTTTTTAAATAGGAAATGTCAGTGTTCGGCGCTCAAACCACTGCAGCATTTGTAATGCATAAAGTATGTACAAATCACGGAAAGTGTGTGTCAGCTGACAAATGCCCAGGAGCAATGATCGAATAGAACTTTCTGCTTTTAAACAGTGTTGATCCTACTCAGCCTAACATCTGCCTACAGAGCCGCCACGGTTAGCAATTCTTGGGCTATTCAATGGTTTTCAAACAGAAACGCCAACTCTAGCTTTCCAGATTGCTGATGGACACTCATTTTTGTACACAGACACCAGGAAGGGAAGTACGATTATCATGCTGTGCTAAGGAAAATAATACAAGTGAGAAAATATTATTTTTTAGATAAGACCACTTCCTAAATCTTTAATGCTCTCTCACAAATCTGTCTACAATACATTAGATATGAACATGTATGACATAGATTTCTTCCTACTAGGGACAATGCTTTGTATCTATCTAGACCCTGGTCATTTTCTTTCAACAAAGCTCAACCAAGTATTTCATGGCCAAGTCCAAGAAGACAGGATTGCCACTCACTGGAAAGAAAAGGTAGTTATGTAAGAATAAGACTTCAGGAGTCTGATGGGCAGAACGAGTCCAAAAGAAGAAAGAGAACAGCCTGTAACGATTTTGACTCCGAGCTGTCTGTACACAGTTCTCCTTCTGTTAAAGTGTATCAGCACTTTTGACTTCTCCCTTTTGTAAAAATAACCCTTTTCCTCTGTCCTTCAAGAAAACTGCTCCCATAATTTGTAGGTGTTTAATACTCATTCTCTGTAAATATAATTCATATATATTCACTGACACAAAAATATATGGAATAACAGTGACCCCAGGGCAAAATAGCCTTTTAGGAAGTAAGATTTAGGGTACTGTGGTTATAAAAGTGTTACTCTGTCTTTTATGTATGACCATTAGTTAAAAAATGGTTCTTTAAGCCTCTAGATTCTAGAATATCCTAGACTTAAGCCCTGGACCATGCCTTATTTAAAAGCTTCCTGCAGGGGCACCCAAGTGGCTGGGTCAGTTCAGTGTCTGGCTCTTGATTTTGGCCCAGGTCATGATCACAGGTTCCAGGGATCGAGCCCCATGTGGGGCTCCACAGCCAGTGGGGAGTCAGCTCGGGATTCCCTCTCTCCTTCAGAACCCTCTGCCCCTCCTCCTCCTCACACACACTCTCTCTCTTCTCTCTCTCTAAAATCAATCAATCAATCTTAAAAATAAAAAAAGCCTTCAGCAGTATTCTAAGCTGACATCTCATTTTATTGATGCTCTTCAGGAAGATGTATTATATTTAGAGGCGATGTATACAAGTCGCAGCCTTCCAGTTATATACAACTAAGGAGGCACAGCCCTGCATTAATTATCTACTAAGTTATGAGAATGGGACACCTAACATGCCTGATGGTCAGCTACCAAACCCAATACGCCCAGCTGTCAATGTTCTGGGGTTTTCCCTGGGTATGGGTGGGAAGAGGCACAAACAAGGATTTAGAATTACTTCTCTTCTTCCTAAACTCAGGCCACTGGAGCCTCCAAACGCTGGGCCTGCTGCAGACCCCGGGTGTTCGCCAGGGCACCCCACAGAATAAATCACCTCCCCCATCCACGGCGGCAGTGCTAGGCTGGCAGATTAGCTGACCTTTGGGCTACGGTGTCTGACCTCTCCCTCCCCTGATGGCTATTTCTCTCCCAGACAGCTGGGGACAAACAAACAGAGAGGCTGCCCTTTGACAAATGAAGCTAAACCAGGATGCTTTGTTTCTCTGGCCCACAAGCTGGCATTCCACAAGCTCTTTAGGGGACCATGAATTACCGGGTGGCCAGGCCTGTACTTCCTCCTCCTTGGCAACCCCTGTGGCCACACGTTCCCATGATCTGTGGGGCCAGACTCCGCTGGTCCCGGTTCGCATTCCATCCTGTCAGGGGACTCTCGAAAATAAATAATATTCACAGCAGAGTTCAGGGCTGGGGAAAGCAAATGGGAGAAAACTACCTTCAGAGAACCCACTGGGTCTGTGGTTGTTAAACTCTTTTTCATGAGACCGGAAACCTTTGCAAGTGTATGACCCTGCACTTACCCAAACCCCCAAATTCCAATGTCAAGTGAAGGGCGTAAAAAAGTAACAACTATAAAAAACAGGATTTTCAGGATATAGAAAATGTTTCATTCAACAACTTTAGTGAATGGTCACTGGCCACCTACAATGTTTAAGGTCTCTAGCTCAGAATGTAAAACAGCTTTAGTAAAAAGAAAGAAAGAAGGAAGGAAGGAAGGAAGGAAGGAAGGAAGGAAGGAAGGAAGGAAGGAAAGAAAGAAAGGAAGGAAGGAAGAAAGGAAGAAAGAAAAGGACAGAACGAACCTGACTATCTCTGCTTTATAGCAAGAACTTGGGAAGTCTAAATAAAAGGGTCCAGGAGGTCTCCTTATGCAAATATTCAAACTGAGCTGAAGGAACTAATTTTGGAATCAGAGGTAATCACACTGCAATTCACCAGCTAGATCCAGCCCTCTGCCTGTTTTAAATGGCCCAGGAGCTAAGAATGGCTTTTACTTTCTTTAAATGGTTAGGGGGGAAAAATCAAAAGAATAGTATTTCATGATACAAGAAAATGTATACAAAATTCAAATTTCCAAATCTACAAATAAAGTTTTATTGGAACGCTGCTACACTCATTTATTTACATGGTCTATGACTGTTTTTCATTTACAAAGGAAGAGCTGAGGAATGACAACAAAGACTGTAAGGCCTGCAAAACCCAAGGTATTTACATTACAGATTGAATCTACCAAAGCACGAGAAAACATACAAGTTCCTTCGTTGAGTAGAGGCAGGATTTGTTTTTCTTTTTAATACCAATTTTGCTAATTTCCTATTGATGAGCCAGAATGCTGTGCCCTGACATTGTTTTCTTGGATATTTAGACCCTGCATCTAACACACATCTATCCCAGACATCCCTCGGGCAGTTCAATAAAACAGAATGCCAGGAGTCACGTCTGTCTCTGAGCATACAGTCTTGTTGGTGGGTGGCTACACGCCCCTACCCTGTACAGGCTCCAGTAAGGATCATGAGAAACTGAGAGGCAATGCGACCACACGGGTCAGCCGGTGATGGCTCAGGGAATGAATAGCAAGACTGAAGCTGGCAGTTCCATGGGGTCGATAAGCAGTACACAGTGCCCACAGTGGTTAAGCGCTGACATTCTCTCCAATGTACTATCTAGAGAATGAAGAAAAGTAGAAGTGGGGGACTGTAATACTTTTATGAAGGAAATCTCTCTATGGGACAGCATTTGTCCTCTGGAGGGTCATAAGACTAAAAATGAGAGAAAGAGACAGAAAAAAAGATATCCACGTGGCAGGGTTATCTGAAGCCCTATTCACACCAGAGGTGTGATTCCTGACTCCATGGACATACTTGGGCAAGCTGACAACCCTTTAGACAATGGCCATGGGTGACACTGGGGGCAACTCTCAGCTTTTAGTCACCTTGAGACCTTTCATTAGTACAGAAAATCCTCCTTGCTGTATTTCCTCTGCCTAAGGTTGTTGGATCTCATTAATGTATACTACGAAAATACTGCCCTCCTATAAAGGATCCAAAGAATAATTTCTCTTAATAGAGATGTAACAGAACATATAACCTCCAAAATAATGAAAACAAAACCCAAAAAACCTCCAAACATTTTGTAAACTCACCTAGAAAAATCTCCCTTTGCTTCCTGTAGAAGAAAAAAGGTGAACATCAGTGAAATGTTCCAGTCCAGTGAGCCAGATTTTCGAATACATTCTATGGTCACGGCAACCCCTCTACCGAGGACACTCAGGTGCTGTTACAGGTGCTGTTGTCCTATCTGCTACAGGAAGACGATGAGGAAAGGACCAGACATTTGCCACCTGACTCTGAGACACTAAATTATACCTTAGGAAGTTATATACAAAGAGAGTGATTCATAATGACAAAATGCAAGTCTCTCCCTCTTAGATCCTGGTTTACCTTTTTCTAGTTTAAAGATTCGGAACTGGAATGTGTGTCTAGGGAGAGCGGTTTGTGTCTCGCATTACTAGTTTTGCCTTGTACTGTGGGCTCCTTCCCGACTCTACTACAGGGAACCATGCAACCCTAATGACTCTAGCACCATGCCTCGAACCAAAGTAGTTGCCGAAATAAATTAATAACCTTCTTTCAGTTCATCTTGCCAGTGTGACTAATACTGTCATTGTCAGTTTTCATGAAGAACTCTTACATATAAGCTAATGGCCTCTCCTTGCCTTTCCATGCAGTGTGAAATGATTCTCTTGGCAATTCATTCTGCTATTTCCTTGGCTTTCACCAGAGTGGGGAAGGCACCAAACTTGAAGAAAATGGAGTCACTGAATTATCTCAGTTTCCCCCAGACTCAAATGATATAGAGACAATTTTCCTTTGCAGAGACACACTGTGATAAAACGTGGAGATACCAGAAGCTCCTTATTTACTGCTATGGCGGAGCTCCTTCCCGTCAGTGCTATCGATAATGCAGATGACGAACAGGGAGAGGATACGGCAGCTGGTACTCCATCTTAGTCCTGGCTCGGGGGCGCACACGGGGGGCACAACGACCTACCTGTAAGATATAGGAGGCCAACTCGAAGACCACCTCACTGTCAACGTCGATCAGCTCCTGAAAGGAAACACCAACAGGGAAGGTGAGTTTGGTCCCTTCTACAGATTTCCTTATGACATCTCCTATAAAAGGCCCCAGTCTTCCTTTTCTGAGCTGTTCCCCAGAACCTCAAACACTCAGAACATCTGTGGTCTGAATGACTTGACCCCAAATGTCCCTGACATCCTGCTCACAGCTGTTAGCCAGAAGGGACCCAGTGGCCCTGGGCTTTCTCAGTCACCTCAAAGGCCCCACCTTTAAATCTTGAGAAATTAGGTGGTGGGCCAGTGCTGAGCGTTTTACAAATCTGTTAATCTGATTCATCAATCAGAGTAAGGTTACTTGATATCCAATTGTGTTTTCTTTGCAAACTCAGAACTTAGCAGTAAGGCTTTATTGAAAAAAAAAAGTCATAATGGGGTTGTAACTCTTTAAATTAAAATGAAGTGAAATTAAAAATACAGTTTCTCATTGCAATGGTTCATTGCTTTCAAGCACTCAACAGTTCCATGTAGCTGCTGGCTATGGGTACCCTTCCGCCCTTGCAGAAAATTCTGCAGACCAGCCCTGCCAGAGCCTAAGCTTATGCAATTATTTAGTTATTTTTTAAGAGACTTTATTTATTTGTCAGAGAGAAGGAGAGAGAGTGACAGCACAGAAGTAAGGGGAACACTGGGCAGACAGAGAAGCAGACTCCCCACTGAGCAGGGAGCTCAACTCGGGGCTTGATCCCAGGACCCCAGGATCAAGCCCTGAGCTGAAGGCTCACTGACGGAGCCACCCAGGCGTCTCACAGAGTCTAAGTTTAAAAATGCTTCTTTCCTATGCCTTCCTTCCCTAAATATTTAATCATCATCTATGGATATGGTCTTAAAAGGACATAAACCTCTCCATGGTTTTTGAAAAAATACCTAATACACATATATTTCAGTAGGTATATAGTTCGTATCTGTTTTCCAAACAGCTTTTTGAGGTGTAACTGATACATAAAAACCCTGCACATTTAACAGATACAATTTGAGCAGTTTGGACGTGTGCAAGCACCTGCGACACCATCACCATATTCAAGGCAATAAACGTATCTGTGACCTCAGAAGTGTCTTGGTGCTCCCCTCCCCACCCCATGTGTGTGCCTTTACCCGACGGTACAAAACACTTAACACGAGATCTACCCTCTTCATGGACTTTGAGTGCATGACACTGTAATTGTCATATACAGTTCAGGTCACAAAAACAGAAGAACTCTGGGGCACCTGGCTGGCTCAGTCGGTTAAGCATCTGCCTTCGATTCAGGTCATGATCCCAAGGGTCCTGGAACTGAGCCCGGCATTGGGCTCCCTGCTCAGAGGGGAGCCTGTTTCTCCCGCTCCGTCTCCCTTTGCCACCTCCCTGCTTGTGCTCTCTCTATTAAATAAACAAATCTTAAAACAAAACAAAACAGGGGATTCTGGAGTCCATCAGCACAGAAAAATAAAAACAAATGAACTAATGTTGTACTTCTATGAAACTTCAGTAGAAATGTCCATTTTTTCTTTTTCTCTCCCTCATACCACTAGATGCTATAGCGGATGATGGGATCACAGCATGTTAGAGCTAAGCCAGGCTTGGACACTGGCTAGCTCCGCCCTCTGCTGTTATTGAGATGAGAAATCCAAAAATGTCAAGGGACTCTTCCAAAGCCACAAAGCCTTTAGGAGGAGGCTGGACACAATCGCCCAACCTCTTTCTAGAGGTGACCTCTGTGAGAGCATGCATTCCCCAAAGTCAATAAGGATTCAGGGGATATCACCTGACACCTGTTAGAATGGCTATTATTAAAAAGACAAGAAATAGCAAGTACTGGCGAGCACGTGGAGAAAAGGGAACCCTTCTACTGTTGGTGGGGGTGTAAAGTGGGGAAACCTCTATGAAAACAGAATGGAGGTTCCTCAAAAAATTAAAAATAGAACTAACCTATGACCCAGCAAGCACTTCTGGGTATTTGTCCAAAGGAAATGAAAACACCAACATGAAAAAATATCTTCATCCTCATGTTCACTGCAGCATCATTTATGATGTAAATTGTAAACACGGAAACAACCTAGTGTCCACCAACTGATGAATGGGTAAAGAGAACATGACATATATATACATATATTGGGTACACACACATACACACAATGGAATATCAGTCATAAAAAAGGGCAGAATTTTGCCATTGGAACAACATGGATGGATATTGAAGGCATTATGCTAAGTGAAGTAAGTCAGACAGAGAAAGACAAGCATTAAATAACATCACTTATCTGTTCCACTCATGAGGAATCCAAAAGAAAGAAAGAAAATTCAAATTCATAGATACAGAGAACAGGTTGGTAGTTGCCAGAGATGGGGGTTAGGGGAAGGGGGTAAAGGGGGCCAGAAGGTAAAAACTTCCCAGTTTATAAAATTAGTAAGTCCTGGGGATGTAAAATACAGCACAGTGACTATAGTTGTTACTATACCATATATCTGAAGGTTGCCAAGACAGGTAGATTTTGAAAGTTCTCATCACAAGAAAAAAAATGTCTATGTGGAATGATGGATACTAACCAGACCTACTGTGGGGACCATTTCACAATGTACACAAATATTGGGTCAATATGTTGTACACCTGAAACTACTATAATGTTATATGCCAACTATATTTCAATTAAAAAAAATTAGGACTTGTTCTCAGCCAACAGGTTCTCAGAACCATATCTATCATCAAAGTTAGCTAAAACTAGAGTTACTTTTCTCTTGAATTTTAAACCAAACTCCAATTCATGGATTTTCTTTCTTTTCTTTTTTTTTTTTGGTCCACAATTGGACCCTGGAATTCAAAACAACATACTCAAGCAAGCCTGTGTCTTTGGAGGGAGGGATATCATTTGGGCCCTTTTAGGCTCAGTAACTTCAAAGATAGATAATAATATTTGCTATTAAACCACCTCAGAAGTGTGGGCTAAGAGAACTAAGGAGAGCATATGGAAGAATCAGGCACAATAACTTTTTATGCATAACCAGCTGAGAGAGCTTTACGGCTACTGTGATTGATACAGACTGTCAGAGTCGGATACAGAGGAATGCGTGCAACTGCCCTTCTGGGATTACCAGATCCCATCAGAATGTAAATCATTTAACACTGTACAAATGATTTAACAGAAACACCGTCCTGGGTTCCCACAATGGTCCATTTCTACTTGCACGACGTTCCTTTCCATTCCCACCAAGGACGAGCACTCACACGCACAGCCTTGTACAGGGATGTGTGCTCTCCTGGCAAACATTCACACCTGCATTGCAGCTAATGGTCGATGGTGGGCTAATCTTTAACCTTCCAGGAGAGGCTTACATAGCAAGCAACTCAAAACCAGCCATCGGAACAACCCTTGTTAGTGTGAACATAGCTTTTAGTTCATTATTTGACTCATCTGCCAAATGAAAATGTACCTCTGGGGTGGGGGGGGCAGGGCAGGGAAAGGGAAGCAGAGTGGCAAAGGCAGAGGAAGGTCTTTTACAACTTCCTTTTATTTTATGTAGCCTATTACACAGTTGCAGGAGAGTTACCAATGAACCTGGTGGTGAACGTGAACTGGAACGTGCCACTGTTCAGTCACGCCACCAGAAGACACAATTCCGCGCCTGCCCCAATGCACCCAAGTTCTCCCTCACACACGCACCCTCAGAGGAACTGGGCACCCTTGCCCTTCAACTGGGCTGAGTTTACCCCTTCTCTGACCTTGACCACCTCCCAGGGAAGATATTAAAAAAGAGGGTGAGTCAAAACTCACCAAAAAGCCAGGAAGAGTGAAAAGGATTAAAGACAGATGTGGCTCAGAAAGTGCCGGTGCTTGCACAATCTGACGGAAGGGAGCCGCGGCGGTACCTCTTACCATCTCTACTTAATACTGACTGAGTTCAAGGATCATCTTGTCTGTCCTCAGAGAAGTCAGCACAGACATCTGAAGAACATACGTTCTTACTGTTGTCTCTACTCCACTTTCCAACGGCTCCTGTCCACAATGCTCTCCCCTCTCCCCTTTTCACACCTGGCCCTCGCGGGGGATCTCATCTTTAAAATCCACCGTGACACAACAGCGTCTGAGACTTTCTGCCTGCACCACACATTTCCTCTTGGGCCTCAAAACCTACAAGCTGAGTTCACCGGGTGGAGGGGTGGACAGACGTTTCCAGGGCCCTCCTGAGACACCATGAGCCAGCTGACATCCAAAAGACAACTTCTCCCTTCTTGTGGGACTTTTCTGAAAATCGGAGGCGGTATCTTTCATGCGTCTCTGCTCCAGCAGAGAGAACAAGCTGAGCAAGGCCACAAAGAGAGGCTGCACAGACCATGCTGGGCTTTTGCTAGCTGAGGACCACACAGGACAGGGGGAGTGGGAGAAGACCCATCAGGGAAGAGCTGTAGGCGCCGCCCAGCTGGCATGACCCAGAGGCTGCGGTATGACCATCCTCTGCACCCCCGAGGCTCTCAGAGCCCCTGGAGAGGCGCATCTTGAGGGTGTTGGCTGAGTGCTGCAATCACCTGGGAATCCAGGGTCATCTGATGGGCATGTAAGAACTTTACACTAGAAGCACAGGTATGAGGGAAGGTGCTGGTAGAAGGGAATGTGCTGCTGTCCAGGTATGGCGGCTATTTGGGCTGTACTCAGGGCATCTGTTTTACTTACTACTGATAACATGTTCGGCTTTCTTTGATCTTTTGAAAAATGCCACAGAAAGACAAAACGTGACTATCTGCAGGTGTGTGCTTGGGTTGGGGAGGATGGCCCCACGTCCTTGCGCTCAGTCCTGTTTGATCCCAGGTGATTCACTAGCTGAGGGAAGAGGCCTGAGGTCATTTATCAGCAGCGTAACTGTGAACAACATTCTCAGAAAGATTTCCATCTGTGGGTCTCCAAGAATTCCAAATAAATGGCCCCAGGAGAACCACGAGCGGCAGGTGTTATGGACGTTCTCCAAACGAGAGCCGGAGGACCTCTTCACAATCCCCTCGCTCTGAGGGGCTTGGTGGTGGTCTTCACACAGCCTGGATCTTAATGCAAAGCATTCCTCCGTGGTCAGGAATGACAGAAACCCCAACTGTCCACAAAGATGAATAAGATAATTATAACAGAAACCGCGATTCTCTGTTACCTCGCACATGCTAGGTTGATTGCAGTGAGGATGGTCTATACAAAATCCACCCAGAACAGTCTGCAGGGACGGCCCGAGGGTTTTCTCAGTCAGCCCTCCCCAACCGCCACCAGCCCTCTTCTTACCACAAAATGCTGGAAGATTGCCGTTTCTTGCCATCCTCCTCAAGACCACTTCTACCCTCACCGGCAAGTTCCAGGAACACAGTTCCCATCTCCCAACAGCTCTAGGACATTGAATAAATCACTGGATCTCCTCGAGTTTCATTTTCCTCATTAGGAGAAGGGAGATCACGATTTCTTTTCCAATGATTTTACCGAATTTAGTGAGGACACGGAGGGGTGATCTGGGAACTCTAAGACACACTACAAATATCCTGACTGCAGCATTTATTTGGGCCCACGGGGTTTATAAGCGGACTTCCCCAGTGTGGCCTCTGTGCCTCACACTACTGAGCATTTACAGGAATTGCTGGTAAGATATATATATATATTTTTAAGACATATTTTTTTTTTTAAAGAGGAGGGCAGCATTATGTATGCGTGTGTGTGTGTGTGTGTGTGTCTACATGTGTGAGTGTATCATCCAAGTGATCTTGATGCCCATAACCGGTCTCCCTGTGCCTGTGTGGGTGCCCCAGCTCGTTGCACAACTCATAATGGCTGGACAAAGAGGCCTGGAGCAAAGAGGGTCTGCGATGCGGGGCAGGACCGGCGTGGTCTTGCACAACCGTCTTCCTCGGCCCTTTGCCAGTTTTAGTTCCGTCCTGTTACTTCATGTTTGGCTGGTGAGCCACTGGGGAACACGCCACTCAGGCTGGGCCACCATAATCCCACTTTGTGGCCCAGAGGTTCCTCCTGCTGCCTCTTGTTTACAGCCAGTATTGTGACCCGGGGGAGTCTTCCTTTTAGAGGTCCTGGGCACTGCCAAGATGATGAGCCCAAGTGAATTTGTTTCTAGAATTGAAAATGAAAGTCCCTCTCTGTCTTTTTTTTCCTCCCACCCTGTCATGTGAGCACACACACTAACACACACTAACCCTGTGATAACCGAGCATTAGGATTCTGATGGTCTGAGACTAACATTTATGTTGGTTCCTTTGTCCTGTGGGGCCTGACTGTGGCTTCTCTCATCTTCAGACAAGATGATACAATCTGCTCATTAGCAAAGCTCTTTGAAGATAAATAAGACCACTTACTTCAATTTCAACAAGTGATGGTGTTTAGCCCTATGTAGCAAATGTGGCCCAAGGATGTTTATTTAAATTTCAGTAACACAGGAAGCTCTCAGACCAACGTGGACATCTCAGAAAAGAAGGTAAAACAGGACCCCAGCCCACAAGGCAGGCAATTTAAGCTTCCTCTTTTCTGATATGATCTGCTCTTAGTGGTACATGCAGACTCCAGACTTGGTAATTTCATAGGAAACATGCAAATCCTTCCTCTCTGGGATTGGAAAGCAATCCATTAAGAACACTTTCCTGAGCATTGTCTATGTGCCAAGTTCAATGATAGGTCATGGAAGGTGATCATAAAAATTCACTCTGAAGAACGCTCCTGCCAACTCTTCCTCCAGCCCAGAGAGGGACATTGCAGTCAACCTTCAGATGGTGATCATGTGTTTTGTTTCTTTCGTTATCATTGTTAGACAGGATAAGGGTTGAGATCAAGCATTTAAGTGTGACAAATATGTTTAAGTGTGGATGATCAATCCCATATTATCTATGGGATTCCTTCTTCTTCTTCTTTTTTTAAGATTTTATTTATTTATTTGACAGAGAAGAGGCAGCAAGAGAGGGAACACAAGCAGGGGGAGTGGGAGAGGGAGAAGCAGGCTTCCTGCTGAGCAGGGAGCCCAATGTGGGGCTCAATCCCAGGACCCTAGGACCATGACCCCAGTCAAAGGCGGATGCTTAATGACTGAGCCACCCAGGTGCCCCAGGATTCCTTCTTTTTCAAAAATTAAAAAGACACTAACATTTTATGATCTAGCAGTTACAGTTTGCAAGACTTTTGAAAATCATTGTGGTGACTAATTTTTGACAGCAATTTCCCTTTATCAGTGGAGAGAAGGCAGGGTTCAGTCTCCCAGCCATTAAGTGGGGCAAGAGCTGAGATTAGAATCCGTATCCACCGGATCACTCCCATGGGGTAGCACAAGCCCAATGCCTCCTGCAGGACTGGCCTACAGGCTTCTCCAGTTTGGTGTGAAAAGCCACAAGCAAAAAGAGAAGGCTTGGCGGGAGAGCTCTGCTTTCTTGTGTGATTTTCCGGGGAACACACAACATCAACGGTAGACTTCCCACGGGAGGCTCCCACTGAACAAGACACACATTTCTAAATGAGTTCTATCAATCCCCTGAATAGGGGGATGGATATATATTTCTTTCCCCCATCCACCTATAAACTCAGTGAATTAAAACACATCAGAGGGGGTGCCTGGGTGGCTCAGTCAGTTAAGTGTCTCTGCCTTCAGCTCAGATCATGATCACAGGGTTCTTGGGTCAAGTCCCACATGGGGCTCCCTGCTCATCAAGAAGTCTGTTTCTCCCTCTCCCTCTTCCCCTGGTTCATGCTCTTTCTCTCTCTTTTGCTCTGTCAAATAAATAAGTAAAATTAAAAGAAAAGAAAACACCATATGTCAGAAATGCTGTTGAGCATGGGGCTGTGGGGGGTGTCAGGGACCCCCATTCTATACCCCCTCCTGCTCCACTTAAAGTTCACCATTAGAACCTTATTCTCTCATGACCACATTCTAATCCTCGGCAACTTGGATTGATTATGACTGCATTTTCCTGCTCTTTTTATGCAAAACAGGGGACTATAAAGTACAAAGCAAGGAGATAAGAGGGAGAAACCCACTAGACCATGGGTTCTTCGCTCCTGGTGAAGAAAAAGTAGAAAGCAGGAAGGCGGTGCTCCTTGCCTGGGGAAAATGACAAACAGAACACAACAAATGAAACATCTTTCCTTACTTTTCTGCTGTTGAAAGATCAGAGGTTCATTCTCTGAAGAAAATGAATAGGAAGCTGGAATGAGGCCCCCATCAAAAGCACCAGGATTAGAAAGGGAGTCTATCCCCCAAGTGGAAGGGTTCCTCCCCCACCCTGAAGTGGAGGATGGGCCCAGATAGGAAATGGAAGATCAGACAGGAAGTTGAGGATGAACACCCAGACAGGCAGTGGGAAGATTCTCCTCTGGAAAGAAGGAAGAACCACCAGAAAGGACACCCAAACACTGCCATTTGGGCTTCCTACTGAGAGAACCAGCTGGCCAGTGGATCCCTCCATGGGGATGTCCACCAGCAGACCATCCCCTCCCAGGTGTCTCACTCTTCCACATGGATGAATAGACCAAGATCAACAGACGACCAAGGCGAGTCTCTTATATGAAAGACAAAGACCAAACTAAATAGGAAATACACAAGGGGAAAAAATAACTGAAAAGAAACAGCACACAGAATGTGCATAATTAATATTGAAATGATAAGAGAATGTTAAATTTAAAGGCAATAACAGGATAATAGACAATACAATGTATGCACATAAAGAAAGATCAGAGAATATGAAGTCTCAGAAATTAACAACATGATCACAAAGTTTAAAAAGCCAATAAAGATTAAACATCATATTGATGAAATCTTCCAGGAAGTAGAATAAAAAGACAGAGACAGAAAATCGGAGATCCAAGGTATCAAGGAAGCTATGCCGGGAATCAAATTAACAGCAGTTCCACAAGGAGCGCACCGAGGAAAGAGAGGTGACACCATCAATGAAACAGTGTAGAAAAATCTCCCAGAACTGAAGAATACCAATCTCCAGACTAAGAGTCCCCACTGAATACACAACCTAGCGGATTCATGAAGATTCATTTCAAGGCATACTGCCCTAAAATTTCAGATGAAGAGGAATAAAGAGGAAATCCCAAAAGATCCCATGGGTGGTGGTCGGAGAGAGGAAGAGGGTCCACATATAATGTTCTCCGGAGCACACTCTGAAGCAACACCTTTGATATTCGGAGAGATGTCTTCATTTTGTATTTCCATATCCACTCAAACTACTGATCAGATATAAAGGTAGCAGAAAGACGTGCTCAGATATGCAAGGATCCAAATACTGTACCCCCCATATGCACTTTCCCTGGACTTATTGGAGGATGTTCTCCAGTGAAACAATGGCGTAAAGCAAAACACAGGGAGACTCGGGATCCAGGAAACAGAGGATGCACTCCAGAGCTGGGTGAGGGACAGACGGGAGGGGGAGCGGGTCCCGTGCTGAGCTTTGTGGATGAGGCCAGATCCAGACTAGAGTGAGAGGATGGAGGACGGCTCTAGGGAAGTCCTGGGACAAACACAAGGGAGAAAACAATAAAAATGAAACCAAAGAGAAGAATGGATGAATTACCCAATGCATCTGGGAATCTATAGGAGCGCTTGGGGAAAAAATGATGGGCCCATAGAAACTACACAAGTAACAACAAGGCAGTTACTACCTTTAGGTAAAATGAGTGGTTGTCTAAAAAGGGAATCACAAGCAGAGAATGCTCCTTGGATTAGTCATACTACTGTAATTCTGGTAGCTGTGGCTTCTGCCCAGAATGGGGCTCACCACCACTTTGGGAAAACGGGAAACAGGGAAGTGTGGGTGGTTGTATTGGAGGTCTTGTTCTTACCCATCGCAGTTGGAATTCGATACATCTAAAATGGTTATAATCAAGGAATAATGATTTATGCCAACTTATTTGGAAATAGAGAGGTAAGAAATAGCTAAAATTGTTGAAGGTGGGGGGACTTGGGGGTGAGCTTTTTTTCACAAGCCTCTTAGAACCATCTGATTTTAAACTGCATCATGTATTACTTTGATAAAAGTATTAATTTAGGGGCTCTTGGGCTCAGTCTGTTAGTATCTGACTCTTGCTTTCAGCTCAGGTCATGGTCTCAGGGTCGTGAGATGGAGCCCTGTGTTGGGCTCTGTGTTGAACATGAAGCCTGTTTGGGATTCTCCCTCTCCCTCTGTCCCTCACCTCACCCTTCCCCCGCATGTGCACACATTCTCTCTCTCTAAAAAAAAAGTATCAATGTTTTAAAGAAGGAAATGAAACAGTGCTTGGAGGAAACAGGAACAAAGAGCTCACTTATCTGAACAATTCAGATTCTGGTACACTGCCGGATCGTTCCTGGAGAGACAGGGAGGGAGATCATGTAAATCCTGCACTGGGTAAATGGAAGGTCCTGTCTACCAGCACCATATCCAGGCTGAGTGCCCGGCACTGCCCTCTGGGCTCCTCCAGGCACCCAAAGTGCTGGGGTTGGCATGAGTGGCACATAGAAACTCTCAGTTGAGAGGAACAACTGGGGTCTGGATCCAAGTGGGCAGTAAGTTCACAGCCAGAGCGCATAATGTGCCCCGCACGAAGCTAAACCAACCACACTCATGCTTTATCTTGCCTCATCTTCCCAAGAAGCATGTGGGTCAGGTCCTTTAAAGATGTGTTTTTATATTTAGAGAGAGAGAGAGAGAGAGAGAGAGCGCGCACCAGTGAATTGGGGCGAGGGGCAGAAGGAGAGCATCTCCAGTAGACTCTGTGCTGAGTACAGACCTGGACCAGGGGCTTGATCTCATGACCCCGAGATCATGAACTGAGCCGAAACCAAAAGCCAGATGCTTAACTAGGTGCCCCCCCCCCCAACACACACACACACCATGCCTGGGATTGGGTCCTTTAATGTCCTTGTTTAACCAAAGAGGAAAATTAAGCTTGGAGACATCAAAGAAGGCTTCCACATTTACTAAGAGGCAGAGTCAGGACAGGAACCCAGGTGTGCAGGCCTCCAAACCGAACCTCCCGATCGCCCTCTGCTGCAGGGCCTCCCACCAGCCCCGCATAGTTAACAACAGTGTAAACCGGACAGTGCCACCTGCTCAACCACTTCTGGTCCTCGGTCACAAGGAAGTCACTTAACCTCCCGGACACCATTTCTTTCTGGGTAAAGCTAATGATTCTGGCTCCATGCCTGCACTGGCCTCAAATAAAGAAGTGTGAAGTGCCAATGTATGCAAATGCAAATATTTTTGATGACAGGAGACAGGCAGGCAGTCTGGCGACCCAGCTTGGTCTCCTACAGAAGCTTCAGGGAGCCAGTTCTAGTCAGGATCCGAGGAGACAGCAGCTGGGTCAGCGGGGAGGCTCACGTTGGTCCCAAGTGTGGCTGGCCACCTCCCCCTGGGGAGCCTCTAATATTACATTTTAAGGATTTCTTCTCCTTTTTCGTTTTCCATGAATCCCAGGGTCTTCTGCAAGCACGGAGTTCAGAAGCACCGCAACCTTTGGCTCCGTTGAAGCATCTGTGACTGGACCGAACTAAACAACTGTGAGTGAAAAAGCTTCCCTCCTTTTCCCCAGGTGTCTGGACACGCTCCCTTTGGGGCCACCTTTACTTGGCTGAGATTCCATCAGTTGGGGAACTGGAATTTCCAGACATTTACTGCCCCAGTGTGCCCCCTGGTGGACAGTCTCACGTCTTACTCCATCCTTTCTTGTTCATTAAACAAAACCCCCCCCAGAGACACTTGGGATCTGCAAGCTATGGAAGGCTGGTCTTAGTTTCACGCTGTAAGGAGAAAATGTGTTTAGAGAGAGGAAGGATTTTGCAAATTCCTGGAACTGAATTTAGTGTCTTTTTCCTCTATTCAGCAAAAACCTAAAATACTGCAGTCTGAGTGGTCTGGGTTTGAGCCCAGTATAAGTCCTGGTTCAGCAACTATCACCAAGTGAGGCCCTTTCACATTGTTGGATTTGATCCCCACCAGGCCCTCCATTATTGGGGTCATTTGCATTTGGAAGGACTATTCTGTGCAATGAATGTGCTGAAGTACTTCCAGGAGGAAAACTGGTTGATGTACCAATCCAACTGGTGTGTTCATGTTTGCTGGGTTTAGAGCAATCCCTTAAAATCGGATTTAGTTAGACTTGACAGTCTAGGTGGTGGGACCTCCTCAGACTTCTCGCTCAGCCACTGACCACTTTACCAGGGGCACGCTTAGCTCTGAAATCCTCTGTGGCTGTGGGTGGCAGTCTCCACTCTGGGGGAGAGCCTGCCCTCGGGGCTCAGGGCAGCCCTGCAGCTTCCGATCTGTGCCCTCGGGTGAATCTCCCAACTTCCCTGTGCCTCATCTTCCTCTCAGGGGAAACAGGGATAAAAAACAGTATTCTCCACAGAAGATATACAAACGGCTAACAGACACATGAAAAAATGTTCAGCGTCACTAGCTATCAGGGAAATTCAAATCAAAACCACTCTAAGATACCACCTTACAGCAGTCAGAATGGCCAAAATTAACAAGACAGGAAACAACAAGTGTTGGAGAGGCTGCGGAGAAAGGGGAACCCTCTTACACTGTTGGTGGGAATGCAAGCTGGTGCAGCCGCTTTGGAAAACAGTGTGGAGATTCCTTAAAAAACTAAAAATAGAGCTACACTATGACCCTGCAATTGCACTACTGGGCATTTACCCCAGAGATACAGATGTAGT
Organism: Spilogale gracilis; assembly: GCA_004023965.1. NCBI lineage: Eukaryota > Metazoa > Chordata > Mammalia > Carnivora > Mephitidae > Spilogale > Spilogale gracilis. The sequence goes on along the minus strand of PITA01002070.1, from coordinate 69,957 downwards.
GAAAAGAAGGGCCATATACACCCCAATGTTCATCGCAGCAATGGCCACAATCGCCAAACTGTGGAAAGAGCCAAGGTGCCCCTCAACAGATGAATGGATAAAGAAGATGTGATACATATATACAATGGAATACTATGCCTCCATCAGAAAGGATGAATATCCAACTTTTGTAGCAACATGGACTGGACTGGAAGAGATTATGCTGAGTGAAATAAGGCAAGTAGAGAAAGTCAAGTATCGCATGGTTTCACTTACTTGCGGTGCATGAGGGGTAACCTGGAGGACAGTAGGAGAAGGAAAGTCAATGGGAAGTAGGGTAATCCAGGGAGAGAAACGAAACAACAGAGACTTTGGACACAGAAACAAACTGAGGGACTTGGAGGGAGGGTGGTGGAGGGATGGGAGAGCCTGGTGGTGGGTACTGGGGGCACCTATTGCGTGGAGCACTGGGGAATGGGGAATGAATCTTGGAACACTGGAAAAAAAATTTAAGTAACAATAAAACAAAAAAATAAAAAAACAAACAGTATTCACCTCTAGGTGTTGGGAAGATTCAGCCGCACAGCTAAGAAAGTGCTCAGCACCAAAGGTCCCACAGGCGACAGGCTGTTGATGAGCTGACCCAATGAGGTGCCCGGAAGTTAGCATTCGTGACACACAAGGGAAAGCAGTGTGGGCGCTATCTTCGAATACCTTCTCCCCGTAGAGGGTCTCAGCCCCAGTGGTGTTTGCAAGCCCCTCTCCCCAGGCAGGGGGTGCGTGGGCACTTTGGGCTGGCCAGCGAAAGGAAACACTGCAAGCATATGGGGGAACTGGATGCAGTGCGAGGGAGGGACTGTCCCACTCAATTAAGAATTGTCCCTGAACAGACATGTCTCTAAAAAAGATGTACAAATGGCCAATAAGCATATGAAAAGATGCTCAGCATCGTTAGGGAATCATTCCCTAATCATTAGGGAAATGCAAATCATAATCACAATGACATACTGCCTAACACCCATTAGGATGGGTATTATTAAAAAAAAAAAACACAAAATAAACAAGTGTTGGAGAGGATGTTGAGAAATTGGAAGCTTTACACACTGTTGGTGGGAATATTATGCCGTGTAGTTGCTGTGGAAAATAATATGGCTGCTCCTCAAAAAATTGAACATACAATTACCATACAATCCAGCAATTCCATTTTTGGGTGTACACCCGAGAGAACTGAAAGCCGGGACTAGAAGAAATATTTTCAAGACCCATGTTCACGGAAGCGTTATTCATAAGAGCCAAAAGGTGCAAGATGCCCAAGTATTCATCGTTAAATGACTTGATAAGCAACACGTGGTCTGTACAGACACTGGAGAATTATTCAGCCTTTAAAAGGAAGGGAATTCTGACACACACTGCAACGGGATGAAGCCCGCGGCCAGATGCCAAGTGAACCATGCCAGTCACAAAAGGATGAACACTACAGGAATCGCTGATACGTAGTTCCTAGGGTGGTCTGATTCATAGAGGCAGAAAGTAGGAGGGTGGTGGCCAGGGGCTGGGGGTGTGTAGAACGCGGATTTAGTATTTGCTGGGTACCGAGTTTCGGTTTTCCGAGAAGAAAAGAGTTCTGGAGACAGATGGAGGTGATGGTTGTTGCACAGACACTGTAAATGCACTCAGTATCACCCAACTGTATACTCAGCAGTAATTATAATGATAAATTGTATGTGTATTTTAGCATAATTAAAGAAATCTGCCCCAGTTAAAGTGCCAATAGCATCCCTTTGAGAGATAGTTTCAGAATAAAAAATAGTCAGATATGCCTACATTTGGTTATAAGAAGCCCACCATCCCTTGCATACAACACCCAGAGCTCATTACTCCCCGTGCCCTCCTTACTGCCCACCACCCAGTCACTCCACCCTCCCAGCAAACTCAGTCTGTTTCCTGTAGTTAAGAGTCTTATGATTTGTCTTCCTCTCTGTTTTCACTAAACTCTATCCCTGAAATTAATGATATACTATCCATTACCTAATTGAATTTAAATAAAAAAGTAAAGTTAATTAATTAAAAAGAACTACACAAACTATCAAACCTAAGGGACATAAAAACACTTTAATAAATGGAGAAATGTTGCACATTTATGAATCGGAAGAGTTAATGTTTTAAAGTTATATATTCTCCCTTCCCTTCTAAATTTTTCTCCACCATTCAATGCAATTCCAAATAAGATTTTTGTGTGTTTGTGTTTGTTTCTTTTCTTTTTGACGATACATTTCTAAGATTTACCTGGAAGAATAAACCAAACAGACTTCTGCAAAAAAAATTTAAAAAAGAAGTCCCCTCATCCTCAGGAGACCTCCCTGTGTTGTCTGCCCTCCCCATTCATGTTTCCTCTTTGTCTCAGCTTCAGGGGAAGGGGGCTCCAAGGAGCTAAAACTTAGTGATGGGATCAGGAGTCCCATTGTTAAATTGATAGTATTATTTCAGGGTGTTCTTATTTATTTACAGCAATCCACTTATAAATTACCTATACTAATCAATAAAACTACACTGGGGCAACAACTTGGGATTTCTCACTTCAAATGGTACTTCTGGCTTTCAACAGAATGCTGAACAGGAGGAAAGAGCTCTTACCTTGTAGATACAAGACTTAGCATTCAGAAAGAAGAGCTCGATGGTGGCGTTGTCCTTTAGGTATGAGATGCTTTCTATATAGAACCTGAAAGAGAAAAACTGTTAATGAGCCACAGAAGCAGAAACTGATCAAGCCGAAAACCAGCTGTTTTCTGAGCTACAGAATTTGACATGAGGACCAGAACCTCCCATCCTAAATGAAAAAAGAAAAAGGCGTGATCAGCTGTTTTCATATGGTTCCTTTTCAAAAGAAAGCAGTTTTTCAAGCCCCTTTCGAGCACATGAGGACTGCCATGCCTGACAGCCTCATGCAGAACCAAGAAGCCGAGCCTCCTACCAGAGGGGGTTAAACACAACAACCACCTTTCTTTACCCCGAGCCGCTTTTCAATTTTTTAATATTATTTGATTTTCATACATTGCTTTCCTTTGATCCTAATCATTGTTGAACTGGATTTCTTGAAGATAATTTCTTCTGCTTAATTGAGGAAGGGGCCCCTATTTCTCTTTGAAATGGTCACGACATTATCTTCCCAAAGGTGGTGAGGTGAGATTTGATTTCTGTGAATCCAGAGAGCCGTGGCAGTGTTCTTAACGCTGTGATCTTAATGCATATTAAGCCAAATGAGAATTGGATTTTTATCCAGATGGAGCTTATAGATTTCTTTCATGATGAAACATGCTGAAATTATTTATGTTTACATTTAATGCACCTTTTTACACATCGACTTTGCAGTTTATTAGATCACATAATCAGATTAGGCACTTGTCTCGGGACCAGCTGTGTGCAGGAGGTTGTGATGGAAGGCAGAACCTTGCCAGGGAACAGGCCCTGAGTGGGGCCACTGGATGCCTCCTCCTGGAAACGGGCTATGCCGAGGCGGAGGGTGGTAGGTATGAGGGGAAGACAAGGGCTGTGTTTTTCTAAAAGAGTGTTACAATATGATGGAAAGAATCCTGGAGAGGAAGTCAAGAGGCCAGTGATCTGGTCCCAGCTCTGAATGATTTAGGGCAAATCACTTCATCTCACTGGGCTTCTGTTTTCCACACCGTAGAAGAAAACCGCGGGACTTGGTCAGTGGTTTTCCACCTGAGACGTCTACCGCCGTCAAATATTGGAAACTCATTCAGATGAAAATAATCACGACAGCAGAAACAAGAGACCAGCATTTCATGAGGCTGATGAAACACACCCCTAGGCAAGAACAAACCCCCAGGCCACCAGCTTGCAACTTCTTGTCTGCAGACATGTTTTCTGTCATTTTCTCAGTGTGTGCGTGCAGAGGCTGCTGTGATTAATATCACATAGATTCATTTACACTTGTGATGAATCCAGAGTAACTTTACAAACTAACAGGTATTTTCAATCAATAAGTATTAATACAATTACCACCATGTGAGAGTCTACAAAATGTTTGGAAATTACAGTATGGCCCTCATTCTTCCAAAGCTTGGGAATGAGTAGGATCCTTAGTAGACGTTTGCCACCTGCTCTCCCCATGCAAGAAAAAAAAAAAAAGAAAGAAAAAAGAAAAAAAGAAGCAGCACCTGCCTCCTGCTTTTTGGAGCAGGTATTTTAGGTCGTGGAGGCTCCATAAAGGGTCTACAGTGTCCCGAAGGAAATGCAAAGTGGTACAGCTTCCGTGTCTCTACCCGCGGACACTCGAAATGCAGTAGCAGGACACATGGGTGGCTTAGTTGGTTGAGAGATTGCTTTTGGCTCAGGTCATGATCCTGAGTCCCAGGATCTAGTGCCACATGCATCAGGCTCCTGCTGAGCGGGGAGTCTGCTTCTCCCTCTGACCCTCCCCCCTCTCATGTGCTCTCTCTCTCTCCTCTTGGTCTCTCTCTCAAAAAAAAAAAAAAAAAAAAAAAGATCAGGGCACCTGGGTGGCTCAGTTGGTTAAGCAACTGCCTTTGGCTCAGGTCATGATCCTGGAGACCCGGGTTCGAGTCCCACATCGGGCTCCCTGCTCAGTGGGAAGCCTGCTTCTCCCTCTCTCACTCCCCCTGCTTGTGTTCCCTCTCTGGCTGTGTTTCTCTCTGTCAAATAAATAAAAAAAATTTTTTTAAAAAGATCTTAAAAGAAATGCAGTAGCAAACTCTAGGTCTTAAAGCAAAATAAGTTAAATTGGATCTGATAAAAAAAAAATCCACATTTGTTGTGAAGATGTTTGACTGGGGGTAGTCAGAACAGCAAAATCAGAAGGAAAGAAGGAAGGAAAGGGGAAGGAGGGAGGGAAGGGGGAAGGAAGGACAGAAGGGGGAAGGAGGGAAGGGACGGAGTGAGGGAGGCCGACTTGCAGGCGTGACTCAGTAAAGATGAATCTTGCTTCATGCCTTTGTTCAAGCTACTGCTCTTGACCCGGAAAACCACCATCCTCCACACCCCAAGCCACTCCTGATCCCTTCTGCCCTCACTCAGGAACACCATGTTTTCCCAGACTCTGCTGATGGCCCCCAGGGAAGAGCTCCTCTCCAGGCCTCCGCCTCTGCCGTGCTGCCCCAGGGTCCTGTACTTTCCTGTTCCCTGGGGCATCTGCTTTCTAGGCTGCCACTGGCCTCCTGGAGGGTGACGCCGAATCCCCTTCATTTTTCTATCTCCAGCACTAATACGCAGCCTGACACACACGTGGGCTTAGCAAGTGTCTGGTAGTGAGAGGCTGCTTGTCAGCTTCTGCAGGAGGGGGAGGAACTCAGTGATCTCCAGAGGTCCCCAAATTCCCAGTCAGGGGCTCATATTCTGCATCCGGGCCCTGCCCCCTGCCCTTCCCTCACTTTCAACGTGGAAAGTTGCACAAGTAGGCTGCTGATCCCCACGAATCTTAAAGCCAGGGCAACAACAGAAGCTTCTGGAGTCTGATCGTGAGTGACCTCAGTTCTATAATAATCACTGAGTCTAAATCTGTTGGGTCTGAAATCACTTAATTTTTGATGCAACACCTTGTGTCTTTCCTGCATTTGTTTCAATTCTTCAGAAATAAGGAGGGAAGACAGTCGCTATGCCTGCCATCCATTTTCTTCTTAATAGTAGAAGGAAACAACACACACACACACACACACACACACACCCCACACACACCCCTTGCTGGCCGCCAGCAATGGAAATTGGAAAGGACAGAGCGGGTTCTGTTCCGTGACAGCATTCGTGTCCTCCAAATTCCACGGGGTCTGGCTGGACATGAGGCCAGAAGGTAGAGAAAACAGCCTACCCTGAGATGAGGAAAAATAAACCACCTCCTCTTGACAGAAACTGGGAAGGTTCCTGTTAACCTTTATCACCGAGAAGCAGCCTGGGAAACAGTGTGAGCTCCAGGCCTGTCATATTATTATTCTGAAACCCTAGATATTTAACTCATCCTGAACTTTCTATCTGCGCTACGGAACTTGTGAGTCAAAATGTCCAGAGAAAAACAGACCTCAGACATCTCAATCCATACACTGAGGCCCAGGGCAAACTATGGAGCACCAGGGAGAATTTTTTTTTTTAAAACAAGCTCTGTACTTTTTGATTTCCAGGAGAGGTCCTCGTTTTTGCCAGTAGGTGGCGATGTTGCATTTCCTTAACTACCAATGCAGGGGTTGGGACGGGCGGGGGGCTAGTATGCTTCCTCAAAGACCTACTTCACAAAGAGAATTCCGGGTCTCTGGGTAAAGCCTAGGAACCAAGGCTTTCTTGTAGATTCACAGGGTCTGCGGACAGTTCCAAGTCTGGCTCTGTATTAACCTTGGGTTTCTGGTGCTTTGGCGTCTGGGGCCTTGGTGGCTCTGGGGGGACGACCCCTCCCAGGGCTGACCAGCTCCTTAGAGGCCTGAGGTCACCTTTCATATGTAGACCAGCCAACTGAGAGCTCACACACCCTTCCTGCTCCATTGTGGGGCTCTTGCTCAAGTAGCAGCCCGCTGCCCTTATCCCCCCAGGGCCCCAGTCGGGCCAGAGGACTCTGGACGCCCCTATGCCCCAAACACTGTGGGAATTCATCAAAGTAGCCAGGCCTCACCCATTCCTTCCGGTAGAAACCACAAAACAAAGGCTCTTCCCCACCTTTGACTCCATTCCCTCAGCCTCCTGACCAAGCCTGGTGCGTCCCCAGGCAGCCCTGCGAGTACCTGTGCCTGAGTAATGATGACACTTACTTTAACATGTGTTCTTTGGCACATTTAGAAGGACCGAATCTGATGGCTCCTCCTCTTTTTTTTTGAGTCAAGGGGCCAAGGGCCAACCTTTGTTCTAGGCCACGGGCAAACCTGCGTGAGCCTGTTCCCTGAACAGCGTCAGTCATGCCAGCCCCCACCTGGCCCAGATGATGCCAGCCTGAGCTACTGTAGCCAACGCTCTGAAACAGGAATAAATGTGTGCTACGCTCTTACGTGTTTGGGCCTGTAATCAAGAAGCCTTGGGGAGTCTCGTCCCCTTTAACCCGCCGACGCCTCGGGCAGCGCAGCTTGAGCGGGTGTACAGCCACCGACCGTCAGTCAGCTGGCCTCCTCCGGGCCGCCGGCTCCTCCTCTTCCGTCTGTCTCACACCCACCCCTGGCACTGGGGAGTCACCGGATCTTTACAGCAAGTGTTAAATTAAATGGACCGCTGATTTCATTTTGTCAAGAACACAAGGGTCACATTTGGAATGACTTTTAGTAGCGAAAAGGAGCAATGGGAATGAGAGTATTGGTGCTGTTGTAAGTTTCTGGGGCTGAATGTCTCTGATCTTTAGAATTTCATCAGCTCGAAAAAAGTCCTCACTGGGGCACCCAGTTGAGATCTAGCAAGTTCTGGTTAGCAGACACCTCATTTTAGGATCCTTGCCTTCACTGTTACTATGGTGATGGGAAAGTACAACTGGAAGGACACCAATAGTTAGGCCATAAACTCGGCTGAATCCCCACTCCCAGATTAAACCTTCCTGGGATGGCACCTCTCTCTCTCTCTCTCTTTTTCTAGTGCTCATTTCAGTTTACTGTTCGTGAACCTCAGTTTGAGGAGACAAATCTAATCACTATTTACTTTCCTCCAAACAGTGGAGATGATCAGCGTTGCAGGGACTCTGCTGAAGATGACACGATTGAAGGAACAGCCCAGGCATGGAGGAACCATTCAGAACACAAATGTGTTCCTACAGAAATTCACAGAGATTTCCTTGGGTGTGTAGGGAAATTTTGCTTTTAATTTTTCTTGACCTATTTCTTAAGCTTGCCTGGTGAATAACATCAGAGGGTCATTGTTCTCAGATTTGGGGAGCTTGTCTCCTAGTCCCAGACAGTGGTCTGCAGAGGGATGTGACCTTATGCGCACAATGATCACTGGGGGAGGAGGGGGTAACGGAGCAGCAGGAGATGAGGTCCGCAGGTGCAGCACTCAGATCACGCTGGACGTGCTAAGGAGAACTGCAGCGTGGTGATGGGAAGCCAAGAACATTTTGAGAAGGATGGGAGGGGAGCAGATGAGAATCCTGGAGAGCGACTCAGTGGGAACCTAGAGGAGAGCAGAAGGAGCCACGACCAGGAGAATGGTTCAGGAAGGTCCTAGTTCCAGCCAAGGGGGTGTTGGAAGACAGTCAGCAGGGGGTATAGGACCTATTTAAGACACAAAAGTAACAAGAAGTAGTGAATGAAGGAAGGCGAGGAGGCAGGGGAGAAAGCCAGGGAGTCAAGGTTGTCTTGCCAGCGTCCTGCTGGGTGTGTGGCCCTGCCAATCACAGAGGTAGGGAGGTACCACAGGAAGAGGAGGAAGTTTCAGGGGCAGAGAGAGGAAGATGCCACTGATTCAGGCAGAGGAGGGGAAAGAAGCATCCACAGAATTTGGGGCCTAGAGACCACCAGTGACCGTGGCAGTGATGAAGTGATGGGAGGCAGCCACGAGCTGAGGAGCCAGCAGGATGGGGAGAAAGGAGACAAGGACAGACCTATCCTTTGCTGTGGACAGGGGTAGGAGCAAGAGGGCAGTAGCTGAAGGAGGGTGCAAGTTAGGGAGGGTATTTTCTTTTGTCAGGGTAGAAGAGTCATGATCATGGGGTGGGAGGGGGGAGAATCTATGGAGAAGGAGCAGTGGAAGACAGAGACAGATGGGAGACTGGAGGCAGGGAGCTCTTGGAGGTGCTGGAAGGGGGGACACTGGAGTGCACGTGGACCTGGCTGGCCTCGGACACTGGGCTAAGGGTCACTCTCCCTCTGAGGGGGGTGCGTGTGTGAGTGCGTGGGCACGCAGGCAGCGGGTGGGGAAGGAGGCCACAGGATGGGCGGATACAATGAAGTAGGGGAGTGGGAAGCTGCAGTTCCCTTGGGCCAGCTTTCCTTTTCTCTACAAAATCATAAACAATGTCACCTTCTTGGAGCAAAGAGTGAGCTTCTGGTTTGGAGTCTGTGGCAGGAGCAAAAGTCACAGTGGGCAACGCAGAGGACCCCGAGCGGGCGCAGTCGGCCGGAGTGGCTAGAAATACCGATGAGCTGTGTGAGATCGGTCATAAGCCACCGTGCCCAGCTTGCAGCTGTGGGAGCCCCCTCCCCTGGCCCCAACCACCGCTCAGGGGCAGAGATAAAAGAAATATGTGAGTGGAACGATCCCACCCCACGTGTGTGTGTGTGTGTGTGTGTGTGTGTGTGTGTGTGTGGTGTGTGTGTGTGTGGTGAGCGCATGCGGGGCCATGTGGGCATGTGACCAGCAGCAGAGGGAGCGGCGGTCCTGGGGAAGGGCTGGTTGCAGTGGTCCATAAAAGGCTTTGGACCGAATCAGCAGAGATGAGGACAGACAGGGCTGAGAGGCCCCAGAGCTCAGGGATATGGATGCACAGGCGCACAAGGGTAGGGGTTCATCTGCTCTGCTCCCACCAGGACCCTCAGCTCCTGAACCACTGCCCACAGCACAGTCAGAGCCTGGTGGATATTTGTGCATCAGTAACCTAACCTACTGCCAATGCTGAGTGTGCAGAGTCCCCGAGGGGGGAAGCTCGCTCTCCACAGCTGGAAGGAGAGTGGACCGCGGCTCTCCACACCCTGCGGCCATGCGGCTCAGGGTGCCCACAGGACCGCAGAAACTTCTTTACAGGAAAGAGCACGGTGCAGGAGACTGTATGTTCACCTCAGTCAGCAAACAGCAGCAGTTCTTCAAGTGGGGTGAACAGCATATACCTGGGCTCCTGAATGCTCCTGCTTTACCATCTGCAAGGCCCCTTCCTCTGCCGTGTGGAGGTTCCAACCTCCACCAAACTTTGCGACTGGGGGCCGTACCCCCCACTAATGGGGTGCTCTCTGCCAAGGCCACTGGGAGTTCAGTAATGCTGGATCTGGAATGTCAGGCCTGGGAGGGCTGCTCTCGGCACCCTCTCACCCAGTGGGGGTGCAGCCGTGCCTGACGCCGTCTCTGCGGGTGGACCCTGGTTCTGTAGCCGCGGCCGAGTGTGGAACACGAGAGGGACCGAAGTCACGGATCCTGACTCGGTGGCCTGTGGCCCCACCAGAGTCTCTGAGAAGCAATCACGGGGTTGCTTTTCACTTGTGGAGAGAAAGGTAGCATGGGTAGTGGGAGGGCCCTACACCTGATAGACCCTCCCGCTCTAACTGGAGAGAGGTGGCAGCTTACTAGCGGTGCTGGGAGGACAATCAGCACGGTGGGCCCTCATCTCCGCCCCTCTCCCCCTTTTTTCAGATTTTGTTTTATTTGACACATACAGAGAGAGAGTACAAGCAGGGGCGGAGAGATAAGCAGGCTCCCCACTGAGCAAGGAGCCCAGGGGGGGCTCGAGTCCAGGACCCCTGGTTCATGCTTAACCGACTAAGCCACCCACATGTCCCTCATCTCCCTCTCTTTACCTAGGAGTAATAATAACTGATTCAAGGGCTGTGAAGATTTACAATCATCCTCAATAATGGATGGGTGTTCAATAATGGATAGTTCCCTTCCTTCAGACCTTTTTCCTTTTTAGGTAATTACAAGACTCCGAAAACTCTGTGATCACTCCTGATGATCTGATTCAGGAGGGGCTGGGGTCCTTTTCAGGCTAAATCATGGGTCAGTGAAGACGGATTCTCAGTCCTCTGTACCGCCATGCTGAGAACACTGGGCAGCCCTTTAAGGACCTGCTCAGAGGAAAAAGCAGAATTCCCTGAATTCAAATTCATGTTATTTAATATATTGGTGTCTTCTTACTTTTCATCATCGGTTGAATGGAGGTGATAATTCTGCCCCCACTCTCACAGCTGTTTCGAATATGCATTACAGCAAGAGAATATATAACTGCCAAATAGTAAGCCATGCTGGGATGGCAGCCCGGATTTAGATCCCCAGTGGCAGGGGGTTAATATTTCCACTGGATGAATTCCCAAATCTTGGTTTAAGGCAGTCAGCCTTTTCCACGGTCTTTTATTGGGTGCTTTTATTCTCCGTTTCCACGAGGGCTAACAGAGCACGTGTTACGGAGATGGAATCACTAGATGTTTAAACAAAAGGACAGAGGCTAGGAGCGGCTAGAGAGACTGCTTGCAGGCACACGCGTGTGCTGCTGGCTTTGCCGGGGCTGCTCTGGCCGCCGCACCCTTGTTGAGAAACAAGAAAGGTCAATGAGCACACAGGGGAACCGCCCAGCGGACGCGGGCTCCTCTGTGGAACCTGGCATAGTCCAAGGTCTAGTCCTTTATGAAGATAATTCATCCTGCCATTCTTTTGGAGAAGACAGCCTGCGGGCACCCCTGGAAAGGTACCCAGGTATAAGCTGGGAACTCTGCCCAGACACCAAGGTAAAAATGCACAATTCACCTATAGGAGAGCACCTGTCTCCTCTCTTGGAGAAAGCAGACTCTTGCTGTTTTCCTCTGTGTGGCTCAGCCGGCTGCAAAGTGGTGACTCGGGAGAGCAGGGTCTGGTGGCAGCAACAGTTCGAGTGACAGATGATCGGGAGAGGGGAGGACAGGGCAGAGGGTGGAAGTAGCCGCAGAGAATTCACGCTCCTGAGAATGCGAGGGAGAGGAAAGACTTCAAGGTTGAAGCCTACAGGACTGAATGGATAATGACATCACAGATTTGGGGGACCACGGAAGGCCTGGGGAGGTCAAGATGCTGAGTGTGGCTTTGGAACTGTGGAGGGAGAGGCACTCAGGTGGGCCAAGACTGGACACAGAAACCCGTGGTTCTGCAGAAAGAGATCTGCCATGAGCTACTGAAGGAATAATGCCTGTTGACAATATTCTTCTAGGGGTCTGACCCCGAATGTTGGCCGGGGAGAGTTTTTCCCTGGGCATGTTCTCCCAAGTGCCGGCTGCAGCCACCTGGGAAAATGGGCGGCAGGTTCATTCATTCCTGGTTCTCTGTACTGTGAGCACAGATCTACTTCTGCAGCTCTCCTCTGGATCTGGTGTCACAGAGGAAGTCAGGAGTGACTTGGAACGACCTGCATATCCTCAGTGACAATCTCGGGGCACCCCAAGCTTTTCTCCATGGCTCAGTTACCAATACGCACCAATAACTCAGCTCCTAACAGGCCCTTGCAAAAAGCAGCTAATATACAACCAGCCCAGCATTTTCTCTTCCTGATCAATGTTGGTGAAAAGGAGCGGAAAGGAGGGAGCTCCTGCTACGGCAAGTGGACTTATCCACCTTTCATTGCAGGTTAATGAAACACTTAAATTCAACTGAGTCTTGTCCGATGCTGCCGCACCCGCCTAGTGGAATTGTGAACTCTTCTTTATGCACTGACTTTCCCATTTATCTGAGAAAATTGAGCCACCATTAAAGAGACTGTGATATCAAGATCATGCCCATCAGTAATGGAAATGGCTAAGATTAGCTCTGATAGGTTTGCAGCTCTGAAACAAATAGAAAGCACATTAAATGCAAATTTAAATCTGCTCCACCAGCAGAGGTGAAGATACATATCCCCGCCTGGGAAGTGAACCCTTTAGCTCTTATATAGGCTCTCCGATGTCTTCTGCAGTGTCAGGATGGCTACGATGAAAACTGCATTCTTGACCACGTTCTCTAGGAAGAACCTAACGGTGAATGGTTTGTCCTGCCCTTGAACTTGTCAGCATATATTCTGTGAAGATTTTACTTATTTATTTGAGAGAAAGAGGGAGAACACAAGCAGCGTAGAGGGACAGAAGAAGAGGGAGAAGCAGACTCCTCACTGAGCGGCGAGCCTGATGTGGGATTATGGCCTGACCCCGAAGGCAGGCACATAACTGACTGAGCCACCCAGGGGCCCCGCTGAACTTGTTAACATGTCTTAAAAGGACAGAGTGTGTGTACTCAGTATGTGTCGGTGTCCCCTAGAAGACGGAGGCATTCAAGCCTAAATGCCCGTGTGGTTGTGCACAAGGACGGTTTGGCCCAGAAACAGCGGGGTGGCCCCAAGGACCAGGTGCTCTGGGACTGGACGCTCAGATCCTGGCTTTGCCCGTGAACCCAAGACACGACCCCCCTCTCTCAGTTGCCAAAACTTTCTGCAAATGAAAGTGTAAGTCCGGCTGACTTCATGTTTGCAAATGTTAACTGTGAGAAGCAAATTATATTCTCTGCTGTCACAAAATAAAACTTCTTATAATAGTTTAGTGAACAGAAAATGCCCATCGTTTCTGGTATTTTATAAAGCCATACCCTCCCTTACTGGGGAACGCACTGATCTATGGTTTGCTGCTGCATTTCAACTATTCCTATTTGGGGTGAGATAAAATAGGTAAGTTTCAAGAGGCCAAGTGCTACTTGTGATAAAAGGAAAGAAGATATGGGGCACATGGGTGGCTCAGTCAGCTGAGCATTTGCCGGCTCAGGTCATGATCCTAGGGTTCTGGGATTGAGCCCTGTGTCAGTCTCCCTGCTCAGCAAGGAGCCTGCTTTTCCCTCTCGTTCTGCCCCTCCCCTCATTTGTGCTCTTGATCTCTCTTTCAAATAAATAAATAAAATCTTAAGAAAAAAAAAGTAAAGAAGACACAGACATTTATGATGTGGCTCCAAATGACCGCCACCAAAAATAATAATAATCATAACCCAAGGATTTGTGTTACTATAAGAGAATTAGTTTGAGATATATGCCCCCTAAGAAAGCAAAACAGGGGGCTTTTATCTTAATTCCACACAACCATCCTGTGCAAGGACACAAACACGCGTGTCTGTACACACACACAGGCACGCCTTGGACGCTCACACCCTATGCCTACGTCTACAGGGAACGCAGCTCTACCGCAACCTCTGGCGTTGGCAATGGACCACAACGGACTTGATTCCCCTTTCCTTTAATCATGCTGCCCTCCCAGACTTTTCTTGACAAAGAAAAAAAGCAAAGGGTGGACACGAGGTATACGTACCTGACACAGAAGTATAAAACCACGGGTCCCGACTTTTTGGGGAAGTCATGTTCCAATACTCTTCGATCTAGCTGAAGCCAGTTTAAGTGTCCCCTGAGGAGAAGAGAGACAAATGGGTTAGGACTCTGGAGTTTGCATCTGTGACGAAGGCATGTGTCCAGCAGAACATGCTGGATCACAGATCAGTGCGGATCTCTACCTCACTTCTAAGTTCTCAGTATTTGAAGAACCTCACGGCATTATCGGGGGTGGGGTGCAGATACCGAATCCGCGGCAGATACCGTGTGACCTGGAGGAGGCGAATGGCAATCAGAAAGCGTGGGGTTCACGACCTGCTATCCGTTTCCTAGACTCTGCTAAAATTCAAATGGAAGCACTCTCTCTCTTGTCCTGAATTCCCTTACCACCATCCTCCTGACTGCCTTTTTTCCCGAAGGACTCAAAACCCACTTTAGAAATGTTAGCAATCTTCACAACATCTTGCTGGAAGCAGACAGGGTGAAAAGTGAATCACAGACAGTTTCTTAAAAAATTAAACTTCCACGCATCATATGACCCAGACACATCCTACGCCTGGATATTTACCTGAGAGAAATGAAAGCTATGTCCCTGCCGAGACTTTTTTTTACACACAGATGTGCAGAGACACTTTATTTGCAACAGCTCAAAACTTGGAACAAGCCAAATGTTTATCAACGGGAATGAGCATGACACAGTTATAGAACAGAATATATGCTCCAATAAAGACAGTAAGCCACTGATTCGTACACTGACGTGCATGAATCTCAGAGTCATTCCTCTGACTGACAGATGACAGAACAAAGAGTACAGACTATAGCATTTCATCTACACAAAACTCCAGAAGTGTAAACTGATCTATACTGACAAGAGGGCACATCGGTGGTTGCTTGCGGGGTGGGCGCGAGGGAGGGCTTTCAGTGGGGCAGGAGGAAACTTTTGGGATGATGGATATGTTCATTATCTTGATGGTAGTGATGGTTTCATGGGTTAGACACATGTCAAAACTCATCAAACTGCACTCTTTAATGAGTGTTTATTGTATGTCAATTATACCTCATCAAAGCTATTTTAAACAGTTAACCACAGAGACCTTTGATATGCAAATGGATGGCTTGTGCATGTCTTCCTCCCATCTTTTCTTTCCTTTTGTAAATATTAATTAATCGCCTCCTCTGAGGAAGGGTCTGGAGATGCAGCAATGTACAAACTAGACATGATCCCGATTCCCTTTCAGGGAATATATTTTTGGAGGGAGACAGACACTCAGACACTATTCCCACAATTAATGGCAGAACTACTAATCAGAATGGTATTAGGACCTAACACCAATGGTACAAGGACCAGGAGAAATGAGAACATGTAAGGACTGATTCATTTTGGGGCCCGAGAAGTACTGCCTGGTGTTTGAGATCTGAAGAACAATAAAAGTTAACTTAGCAAAGAGAAGGGGATTATGCTCCGAGCAGTGTGGCCAGCATGTGCAAAGGCCCGGAGGTAGAGAGAAGTCTGGCATGTTGGTGTCATGTCAGTAGAAAGGGATGAGGTTGGAGAGGGCCAGCTGCTAGGGGCCGGGAGGCCATGAATGAGAAGAGTGATCTCTGCAGGGTGAGACAGAGCCACGGGACAGGCAGAAGAAGAGGAGTCTACATTTTCCTCTCCTCTCCTGACCCAATCTCAGTCCAGGAGCCTGGAGGACTGAACCCTATAACCACCTTTACTGAGGAAGCTCATGTTGAACAGACGCAACTGATACATGAAGCATCCTCCTATGTTGGGTAACACGTTCATAATGTAGACACACGTTGAAAGACCGGCACTAGCTCTGTGGACAATGGGAGACAAAAGCTGGCTGATGTGCTGTATTAGAATATTTGCTCCCTCAAGCACATGCTTGCCTCCAACAAATGCAAGACAGAAAACAACGCCAGAGGTTTCCATCTCCACTTTAAGGGTCATTCAAGTTGTGTCTTTTGCACAAAATCCCTCTTTCAACGTAGCCCACAGCTGTGGCTCGAGAGATGGCATTCGGATCTGCTTCTGAAGAGTGTCCACCTGAGAAACTCTGGCTCTTTTTCCTCCTAAGAATCTCCAACTAGAAAAACATTTTTTTTTCTATTAACTTTACATTTCATGTTTGGTTATTTTTCTCAGAATATAGTAAGGATAAAAAGTAACGGGAAAAAAGGTTTTCTAAATAAAATGACTAGACCACTTTCTTCCAGAAAGGTGGGATAAATTTCCATCCAACCAGGGAAGCCTGGGTGGCTCAGTTGGTTAAGTGACTGCCTTCAGCTCAGGTCATGATCCCGGAGACCCAGGATGGAGTCCCACGTCAGACTCCCTGCTCGGCAGGAAGCCTACTTCTCCATCTCTCACTCCTCCTGCTTGTGTTCCCTCTCTGGCTGTGTTTCTCTCTGTCAAATAAATAAAATCTTTGAAAAAAAAATTTCCATCCAACCAGAATACAGGATCTGGAAGCAGAAGGCCTCAGTGCCCACTTGTTCTCTGGTCGTACTGGAAATGCTGAGAATGCCCCACAAGGTCATACTGCTTCAGACCTCTGTGCCTGAGCTCACGCTTCTTTCTCTGCCTAGAATGCCCTTTACTTCCTTCACCACTGAGCAAAGCCTGGCCCATCCTTCAAGACCCAGCTCTCCTATATCTCTTCCAGAAGGTGTTCCTTGACCCAGCTTCCCACAACACACACCAGCCTGGGCTGCTCCTCTCTGGACCCTCATGGTGCCCGCTCCAGGCACACCTGCTCCTGTACTCCCCACCAGCTGCGGAAACTCCTCTGCATATGCTTTCTGTGTCCCCAGTACACCCTTGACACCTGAAAAACAGAGACCTACTTCATAAGGTAAAGTGCGTGTTTGATCAAGTGGAAGGTATTAACACGAATGTTAGCCCTCATTACCGGATACTAAGTTATAGTCACTCTCTTCCTGCCTCTGGAAATGTCCAACATCTTCCAGAGCCTTCTCTTTGGGCTCTGCCTCTTGCAAACATGCCCCATGCATGCTCTATGCCATGTCTCTGATCATGCAGTTTCTCCCAACTGGAACAGTCTCTCCTCCTCGTTACCCGAAAGCTAGCCATGGTTCAAGGCTGAGTGCCAGTCTTTCAGAGAAGTCATCCTTCATTGTTTCAGTCTGGGGTTTCTTTCAAACTTCCCCAGCCTTCTGTTTGTGTCATCTACAGAGCACCTAGAATATTTTGTAGAATTAGTTATTTAAAGAATGCAACCCACCTAAGTTGTTATGTTTTTAGCATTTAAAAAAAAAATGTCATCCCCGAACCTTGCCCAGTGCCTGATGAGTATTAGGTGCTCAAAAGGGCTTGCTCACTGATTGGACGACTGCCACCAAGAGCAAAAGATGTATGCCTGCATCTCAATTGACAGAAGTGACTGAGTGGACAACACAGAAGTTAATGCTAGTGAGAGAAAAGTCTACTGTTATCCAGAACTCCCCCGGCGAGGAGAGGCACAGGCCACGCACAGCCATGAAGAGCAGCTCTGGTGTTGCCTACGACGCTGAGAAGGAATAAGGAGGAGGCAAATGTCAGAGTCTTTATTGGGGTCTCCACGGCAAAGGCAAGACAAGGCAGGGGAAACAGCTTAGGGTCGGCTAGTTTTAATGACTCTGGCAGGCTCTGAGGCATAAGGGCTGCCCCAGCTGTCCAGCACCTGGCCCTAATCAGATTAAGGGCAAGGGAACCCCAACTGAGAAGGTGGGGAGGAGGTGCGCTCTGGGTCACAGGGGAGATACAAACAGCTCGGCTGTTCATCTGGCTTTCAAATTAATGGGTGCCAAGTCAGCAGAGAATCTGAGAAAACTCTGAATGGCAATCCATTCAAGGACCATGCAGATTTAAATTTTAATCTCTTCCCTGACAATAATCTGTGAGAAAGGGTCTGGTGGGAAGAACCTTTTTTCACAAGAGAAATCCATAGCCCAGTCCAGTGGCCCAACATTACTGCCCACACCACCTGCTGCCGATTCAACTAGAGCCTAGGGGGAAGGGGGCACATGACTGGTGAAGAACCTCCAGGTGGGGGCACTGTGTATTAAGGGACATAGACATAGGTGACCCTTGGATGCCACTCTGTCTGGGGTGCTCACTACCCTTCTTCATCCATGTGAGCAGAAGACAACAAGAGAACAGATTCTCTCTTTACCATAATTTCATTCCTGTTAAATTTTTTTTTAAAGATGGGCACCTGGGTGGTACAGTTAGTTACATGTCTGACTGGCACCTGGGTGGTACAGTTAGTTACATGTCTGACTCTTGGTTTTGGCTCAGGTTGTATTCGCAGCATTGTGAAATCAAACCCCGTGTTGGGCTCCGTGCTCAGCATGGAGTCTGCTTGAGTCTCCATCCCTCTGTCCCCGCTCAAGTATATAAATCTTCAAAGATTAAAAAAATTTTTTTAAAGAGTAAGTTTCATAATAAATTTATTTAACTGGAAATTCCTTTATTTGCAGCCATATATTGGTTTAGTATTTACCAAGCACTGGAATAGTTAGACAGTGAGAACATGATCAGGAAGCAGAGAGAACCGGGAGGCCAGAATCACCCCAAGTTGAATAGCTAGCCTCTGAGGAAGAATGAATTTCCTTTCTCCACTTCCTCTGCTTGACTCAACCCCCAGCTGAGGGATGCGGCAATGGCATGACGCACACACAGATGCAGGGGTTATGACAACCACAGATAGGTGGACCCCGGAGTCCCAAGACCCTCAGGCAGAAGGAAGCGGCCCCCTGCATTTTGTGTGCCTGCAAAAATCTCTTCACCGCAGGTGGCCCACAAAGGCAGACCAAAGGGGCAAGTGACTCAACCGAAGTTTCTTACTGTAAATGCCTGATATTTGGACAAACATTAAGAGATGGATTGAAATGTCAACTGGAAACTCCAGTACTTCGGGCTTGTTGAAATACAGACCAGTCCTTGTGCGCGGCTCCGAGTCACACCGGCTACAGGGACGGCATCACGGCCCCGATGCTTCCCTCCCTGTGTCGCACCCACAGGCCCAGCACCAAGCCCCTTCCTCAAATACTTTTTTTCCCTTTAAGTTTGAGTGGGATGGGGAATGAATAGGTCAAAGGAGTGTTTTCTCTATTCAGTGTAACTAAGAGATGCCAGATAGCTCGGTTTTCATTATTCTCATTGATTTTTCATTTGAGAATTCACCTCAGTGCATTTACCAATAACAAAGCAAAAAATAAAAAAAAAAATGCCCCAGCCGACATTCAGAGTATTTGTGTTACTGCTTGACTGATAACTATCTTTAAAGCCAAGCAAGATAACACTCATTTGGTTTATGGTGGCGATAGGTCAAACTGTTGGAGCCGTAATAAATATGCAATTGCTTCTGGGCAACAGAAATTGGATGCATTTATTTAACAGATTGCTTTTAGCTTCTACATATAATACAAATAGATTTCTGGTTCGCATGTTGGCACCTTCAATAGAGATGGCTGTAAGGACAGCTTTGTTTATGGGGAACTACCAGAGGGTAGAGGTGTGTGATAAGTCTCTCTGAGCTGATCGCAGCTTGGACCCCGAGGGGGAACAATATGCTGTGCCTTTTAGAGTTTTTTATTAAAGACAGGTTATTTTCTATGGGATGAGTTTCCAAAGGAAGCTAAAGCAAGAGCATGAAATTCTTATGGATGTCACTGGATGGGGGGCAGGGGAGTGGGCAGAGTGCTCTCCAAGTGGAAGAATGTTGAGCTAGTTCATGTCCTTAGTTGGAAATACGTGGCCTCATCAAGTATAGTTCCGGGATGGTGATTTAGCTAGACACTCTCCGACAGTGGCCTTCAAGTATGTGAGTGAGCGTGTGTGTGTGTGTGTGTGTGTGTGAGAGAGACAGAGAGAGAGAGAGAGAGAAGGAGACAGACAAACAGACAAAGATGATCAAGGACAAGAGATGGCTGTTCGGTCCCACTGACTTCATGGTTTTAATTTTTTATTTATGGAGGAATTGTTTGCTCTACTACGTTCTCTTAAGGCTGTTCTGAATTTTCATTTGTACCAACTCCTACACTATATCTGATTATTTATTACCTCCTAAACTAAAAATATATAAGCCCTTATAAAAAAATATAAGCCCTACAGGGGGTCAAAGCTAGTCACCTCTCTATTTCCAGAGCTTAACAGTGGATGCTAAGTAAACCACAGCTAAAGAATGAACACATTAGCTTCAAATATACTCCATTGATCAATATTGTTGGTGTGATGACAGCCATCCACGTAGAGACATGGTTGCTGCCCTAAACAGTCTCCATACTTGGGGAGAATTCACTACTCACTGACCCCAGGATCTGAGCACCACCATCCTGCTCGCACTGGGAACAGAAAGGTCACAAAACATGGATCCCTCAGGCCTCCTCAGATCACCCCATTCTTTTTTATTTAGCTCAGCTGCACCCAGGAAGAGTTCTTGAGCCCTTCCCGGGCCCTTAAGTGGAAGGTATTATGTCCCTGAGGCAGCGCTTAGCGCCAAGGGGCCACGTTCCCACGAGCAGAAGTTACTGCCCAGGCAAGGAGATCTTGGCATTGATTTTTCTCCCTTGTCTCCTGATACAGAGCATTTCCTGAATGGAAACCCCAAACCTATTTCTAAAATCACTTTCCCAGTGCTGTATCTTCCCTTTTGTTCCTCCTGCAAGGGGAAAACTGCTTTCCTATATTATTTTCAAATTGTAGACAAGCTTGAGAATGGGAATGCTCACCACCTATAAACCCTTCTCAGGTGCCTCCGCCAATGCTGGTCATGCTTCTCCTCGAGGGGAACAAGGACCCAGAATGTTCGCCCTGCTGTCCCAGCACCAGACTGCTGATGCACTTCCAGTACAAGAAGGCATTTGGGACCTTAGTTATTTGGATAAATCAGACTGCAAAGAGTACCAATCAATGATGCAATCAATGGAAACATAACATGTTTCTAAAAAAAGTCCTTAATTGGTTCTTATGCTAGGATTCTGGTTTCATGGTATCTGTGAACCCTCTAAAACTTGAGTGTACATTATTATGTGTGTAAATTTTGATGGAATGTAACTTGTTAACAAATTTCAAAGGGTTCCATGATTAAATAAGAAGTTAAGAACTAGTCATTTTCTTAATTGGTATATGAAAATACATTCTAGCTGTACCTGGCTTATAAAATATGCAATGACGGCTAAACAAGTTTCTTTCTCCCTCAGCTTTCTGAATACTTCTTCAAGGTCTTCATTACATGAAGACTCATTTACAGCATCTGACACACAATTTTTCACATTTTTCATTGGAGATTCAAATTAAAATCTAAATACACTATAAAAATCATTACTTCAATGTGGGATGTGTTTGACTATTTGTGTTAAATAGACTAAAGTTATTTTAAAAACTTGTCATCTTTAAAGATTATTTGTTTTAGAGAAGGAGCATGAGTGGGAGGGGCGGAGGGAGATGGAGAGAGAACCTCAAGCAGACCACGCCCCAAGCACAGAACCTGACGTGGAGCTCAACCCATGACCATGAGAGCAGGAACTGAGCTGAAACCAAGAGTCAGACACTTAACCGACTGTGCCACCCAGGCGCCCCTATTGTTACTTTATTAAGTAGGCTTTACACCTAACATGGGGTTTGAATTCTCGAACCTGAGATCAAGAGTCACAGGCTCTACCTATTGAGCCAGCCAGGCACCTCTAGGATAAAAGTTATTTAGAGCTTTTGATGATGGGATCCTCTGTCAACAGTTAAAAACTTAACACTTAACTAAAGAATTACACACTTGGCTGTGAAGGGTGTTTGCATACGTCCAAACTCGTAGAATTGCACACATGAAATATGCATGGTTCTTTGTGTATCAATTATACCTCAATAAAGCATTTTCCTTTAAAAAGAAATGTAAACAGGGATGCCTGGGTGGCTCAGTCCATTAAGTGTCTGACTTTGGCTCAGATCATGATCTCAGGGTCCTGGGATCGAACCCCTCATGAGGCTCCTTGCTCAGCGGAGACCCTGCTTTTCCCTCTCCCTCTGCAGCTTCCCCTACTTGTGCTCTCTCTCACGGTCAAATATATAAATAAAGTATTAAAAAAAAAAGGAAATCCAAACAGAGGAAACAAAATGATGATGGAGAATAGATCATATAACTATAAATGGAGCTTTACTGATTTAAATGACGCAGCCAGAACCATGGGCTCTCCAACAAAACAAAAGAAAACAAAACACAACTTGGGTGTTAAAATCAAATGTTCCATGGAAATATTTCAAAAATAAAATGCACAAATAATTTTCCTTAAATGATGGGAGCCAATGACTGATAAGCTAAAATTTCAGTCTTACCATATGGCTCATGGACATACTAAATTTGAGCTGGTTCTCAAACATCAGGTTTCCTGACTCCCTGGAATGGAGAGAATTCGTAACTGTGCAGGTCCCTGGCATGTGTCACGGCATAATTGGTCATATCTGGCCCCAAATACTCAAAGTTTGAGTGAATTCAGCTTCTTTTCTTGGATCTTAGGGAGGAGATAGAAGAAAGTCACTCCAACATTCCCCTCTCCCTTTAGAACAGGGGTTTTCCAACTCAGCTACATGTTACAATCTGTTGGGGGGCTTTGAAAGATCTTGATGTTCAGGCCACAGCCAGACCAAATAAAGCAGAATTTGGGGGGTATGTCCCAGGCACTAGTATTTTATAAAATGCCTTAGTGACAAAAGTGTGTCATCAAGGCTGAGAACCACGACTCTAGCAAAACATAATTATTTTAAAATCAAATTTATACCGGGCTCCTACTTTGCTTCAGAATGTTTTAAGGGCTGCTGAAATGTCACTGTTTGCAGGGACTGCCAGCATTCAGACCATCTACAGATGCCTCTGATGTCTCTTTGTACTAGTCATTAAAAAGAAGAGGGGGTTAAATGCAACTGGATTTTGGAACAGAAAAAAAAAGGCATTTGTGGAAAAACCGGCAAAACTTAAAATGAAGTCTATCGCTTAGTACCACTAATATCAGAGTTTAGTTATGCTAATCTCTCAGTTTTCAAAAATGTCACACAGTTTGTAAACGATAAGAATTGGGGAAACTGGATGGAGGGTCTATGAGAACTCTGCGTTCTTTTTGCCAACTCTTTTAAGTTTAATTATTTCAAAATAAAAAGTTAAAAAGTGAAATTAAAACAGGAAAAGGCGAAGCTAGTACTAATGCCACAAAACTGCGGATTAGCCAATGGTATTAAATATCCTGGGGCCCAAAGTTGTATCCTGTGGATTTAGGCACTTTATTAAAAAATAACTTGAGCGTGTGAGAAAAGCTTAGAGAAACTTCCAATTTCCTGTCCTCATTCTGCTTTTATAGACCTCATCTCCAGCCCTATCCAGATCCTACAAAATGCCATCAATAGCAGCTAATAGAAAAGGTCATGCTGGCCATCGATGACCCTGAAGTCTTCTGGTCTACCATAAGGAACATGATACTGCTGGTGGGATCTTACACTTGCTCTGTATTTTATAGCTCATGAGCCCTATCCAAATGTTAGTTTTGTTTGATCTGCATTAGGAAATAGGCAAATGCACAAGGTATACCATGGGCTGTAATAAAAGACAGAACTTCAATTTCATTTTAGGACGCACAATGTCGCACCAGCATATGTCACTCACTCACACACACACACGCACGCACGCAAACACAATTCACATCATAGGACACATGTACAATCTGGACACACAGTTATTTAAAGATTCCATGTTGGGGCAAATAGGTGGCTCAGTCAGTTAAGGATCTTCCTTCAGCTCAGGTTATGAACTGGGAGTCCTGGGATCAAGTCCTGCCTTGGGCTCCCTGCTCCACAGGGAGTCTGCTTCTCCCTGTCCCTCTGAATCATCCCCTCTGCTTGTGCTTGTCTCTCAAATAAACAAATAAAATCTTAAAAAAACAAAAGCAAAACCAAAAACATTCTACCCGAGTGCAGCAGTGTGTAGAGTGGGGGCTGGAGGCACCTAGCACAAGGCTAAGTGCTCACTGCCATGCGACCACTGCTCTGGGCCGGGGCTCAGCCACAGGCACAACTTCATGGTGGCAGCCGTCCTCCTCTCTCCTACCAGGAAAAGGAAGGAAGTTCAGATGACCCACAAGGCCATCAGCCAACATCTGTTGGCCCCAGGTGCTGTCAGGCCACAACTGACCGTGCCCTGAGTCATGGCCACCTCTTTGTTTCTATCTCCTTGGCCCAGTCCCTTGGGAGCCCTGGTGTTCTGCCCGGCCCGACACTGGCCGGTCGCCGTGAGTCAGGCCCACCTGGCAGCTGCAGCCCTTGCCCACTGAGCTCCCGCCAGCTGCCTGCCACTCTGACACTTGCTGGACGGCTCCTCCTGCCCAGACTGGGGAGAAGGGGACGATGGTGGCCACACTCTCCCTGGACCTTGGCAGAGGATGGCTCACATCCTCCCCATGACTTGTCCCCACAGAGCCGTCCATGCCTCCAGTTCCATCACTCAGGGGAGGAGCACGCTTCCTGGCAGCCTGTCCTCCCGCACACGTGCTCGGGCGCACTCGCGCTTTCCTGGCCAGCCCAGAGAACTGGGAGCACTAAGAGCCAGGAGCACACAGGCTGGGTGTTTTTGTTTTGTTTTAAAGATTTTGTTTATTCATTTGTCAGAGAGAGAGAGAGAGAGAGAGAGAGCGCACACACAAGCAGGGGGAGCAGCAGGCAGAGGGAGAAGCAGGCTTCCTGCTGAGCAAGAAGCCTGACAAGGGACCTGATCCCAGGATCCTGGGATCATAGGCAGACTGAGCCACCCAGGAGTCCCTGTATTTTTTGTTTTTAAGTAGGTTCTACACCAGCAGGGAGCCCAACGTGGCTTGAACTCATGACCCTGAGATGAAGACCTGAGCTGAGATGGAGTTGGACACCTCACCGACTGAGCCACCCAGGTGCCCCGGAGGGTGACTTTCTACCTTCCAGATGATTCCTTCCCGTCTGTGCTATTCAGGCAGATATGTGCAACATTTAGCCGGCGTATTTCTTCCTTGCTGGCCTGGGACAACATGCTTATTCTTTGATTCTTGTTTATTCAAAAGGAAAGTCTAATTAGGGCTCATGCAGGGTGCATGGATCTTTTACAAGAGTAAACATACTCGGGCAATGTGAACAATGGGATATGATTAATTGAAACTTCTGGTTTCCTTCTAATTAGCGAAATGTATGACTAGTAATTTAGGGGGTTTAACCGTGATTCTCAGGGAAAGGGGTAGAAAATATCTGCATTTGTGAAAGTAGTTGTGATGTATACTTATTTTAAAGCATTTGTTTTCTTACTATGCTGGCTCCTTCCCACCAGGGTCCTCCAGCTCCCAGCCGTGCTTGCTGGTCCTTCAGCAAGTGCACAGTGATCATTCTAGACCAGGGCAACACTGCCCAGTTCCCAAGGCCAACCTGGCCCTTCCTGGCTTTCCTGAGGAAGCTGGAACTCTGCGCCCCATGCCTGCAAACGGATCACGCCACCACTTGAAATGTTGCTAATTTAGAGGACAGGTGCTTCAGTTCATCCAAGACAGCCCTCATTTACGTGCCCTTTAACTCCCACCATCCGATTCACAGTAAATCAGACAGTCACTCTGCCCACTTGCAGCCCCTGAGGCTAAGTGTGCCTGAGTAAGGTACGATGACCCCTCTGACTGCCTGATGTGGGCACCTCCGGTCCTGGCACCTGAGCCTGTCTTGCCTCAATGGCACCAGCTTGATGGAGGGGGCATGTCCCTCACCCCATACAGTCTTGTCCAGCCACTAATATAACCCTCCTCTGTCAATATGCTAGGAAATCATCCCTGTAATTCTAAACATTTGGAAAGAGAGAGAGAGCGAGTGAGTGTACACAAAGGAAAACAAAAACTGTGAAACATTTCCTTTTTGCATCTTATCTAGGAATCTGTGCAGGTATTCAATGTACTCTTTTGACAAGAGTATATTAAGAAGGAAATTGAAATTTTAGCAAAGATTTTCCTTGCCTGGGTCGCAAAATGCCACTTTATAGAGCCAAATTGAAAACCGTTGAAAACAAATGTACTTTTCATCAGATGAATGATATAAGTTTTTGATTTTTATATTCTATTTCAGCTGTGATGCTGAAACTGCACAGATACTTTTCATTTTGAATTTATCATCAAATTCGTTTCCTATTATTGTTATTCTAACACTGGAGAGAAATATTTAATTTCCAGACGTTTTCATTTAACTTTAGTAGGAAAGAAACCCATACAAAATCCATTTAAAAAAAAAAATAAACTTTTCAGTTCTCAACATGAACCTGCTTGATTATAAGAACTAGTTTACCTAATAATTTTATATTAGCATCACCCTAATTATATCCTTTGGCTGTTCCAGGCATGATCACAAGGGCTTTGAAATTCAGATGATGAACCTGGACTGACCCTGTAGCCCAGGACCCAAACGGCCACCACTGATTGCCCTACTGACAGCTGCGACAGCGCCATGTCCGGGTCTCACTCTCCCTGCAGGTTTGGGGGGCCCGTGGCGGCACTTACGTCTCATCTGTGAAGGCTATTCCAAAGTATTCCTTTTCCTTCAGATTGAAGTGAGAAGCCACGAGGTCCAGCAGCTCCTTGGCCAAAAGCTTGGGCTGGAGGAAGAGTAAGGTGGAAAGGACAAGTGAGTAGAGGTGACTTTTCCTAAGACACTCAAACTCAGGTTGACAGAATTTTTTACATGGGATGGCTCAAAGCTCAAGTATATGAACGCAAATGAGTTTTGTAAAACCAACAGGAGTAGACAAGAAGGACGCCACCACAAGCAAAAAGCCAAGCACAGGGCCGTGAACGGCCGGAGACCTTCTGCCTTGTTTCTCCGGTAGTTTGTTCTAGAACAAATGGTACCTGCTTTTCGGCAGAGCTGTCAAGCCCTCCAGCCCTTCTTCCCTGCACAGGAGAACATTTTATGCTGCACCGACAGGAAGACGCCGTTTGGGATATATTTTTATGTCTCTATATGTAACATATTCACACAGTACATGCTACTCGGCACACTCTGCTTGAAGCATTTCAGAAATACCGGCATCTCTGCTCCTCATCACATCATCGGAGCCCCAGGAGGTGCTCCTACCCTTAACTCTGTCATAAGGGCTTGAACCAGGAAGCAGAGACTAAGCAAGTGTTGGGACTGGGATTTGAATCCTCACTTCAGAGACTCTACCCTTGACCCATCTATCCACTCTATAATTCTGAATACAAACATTAAGAGCACCCTCCTCTAGGAATGTAAAAATTAAAGCCAAAGAACCTTGGGACTGGAATTTGAGAATAAATTACAAATTCACCCTCCAGTTGCCTTTCCAAAGGAGAACGGTTTGTTTGTTTGTTTTAAAAATTGACAGAGAAAAAGATCACAAGTAGGCAGAGAGGGGGGTGGAGAGAGAAAGAGAAGCAGGCTCCCCGCTGAGCAGAGAGCCCGACATGGGGCCTGATCCCAGGACCCTGGGATCATGACCTGAGCTGAAGGCAGATGTTAACCAACTCGGCCACCAAGGTATCCCAGATATATATATATATATATATATATATATATATATATATATATATATATATATATATTAAGATTTTAGGAGAACAGTCTTTCTGTGAGAGTGTTATTATCATAAACCCTTTTTTAAACACCTCTGCCAATCTACAGGAGTGTGCCAGAGGTGGAGGCGTGAAAAATCACTGCCGACGTCTGCAGCAGGAACACATCGATGGCCTCTGCTGCGACGGGCGTGGTGGCCACAGAGGCCGGGCTGTGCGGGGCGGCCGTCCGAGGGAGACACAGGGCTAGCGGGGTAGTGATTTCTAACTCAACTGCCGGTTAAGTACCCGCAAACCCCCTGTCCTTACAACAGCTACGTACATTTCTGTTGCTCAAACCCCCAGGCTATTTTATAATCACAGCCCAAAGTGACTAATTCAGGTATGCTTCCCTTTAATTCAGCAAATATTTACCGACCGTGTAATGTGGGCAAGGCAACTAGCCAATACTGCCAACACCGCACGACACAGAGAGATGAGTGGCACACAGCACTGGCCAATAAGCTCAGCCGATGAGCTCACGTTCATTTTGAAAGCCAAAGCAGTTAGTTTCCTTTGCTGTCTCACGCCTGGGCTCACGGGGCAGCAGCCTCTGGGCCTCCATTGCCATCAGTTTACCAATAAAGGCAACTGGAAACGACAGGACTGGGTTTGAAAGGAGACCAGAGTGACCTCTCTCTGGAAGCCGGTGATCAACAGGGGAATCTATCTTGATAAACAAACACCATTTAATGTTCTCTACTTCTGCTCATGCTAAGATGTGAAAAAGTGAATAAAATGAAAGTGGAAAAAAAAGTAATCCCTGTAACAAAAAGGGAATTCAAAATTTTCTGTAAGATCCTCCTTCTAAATGGTAGGTAGCCTACCACGGGGGGCTGCCGTGGGGTAAATGTGCCTCAGCTCAGGGCGTCACCAATCGATTACAAAGAAGATCAAAGGGAGGGGTGCAGGCCATGTCTGCTGTAGGCTCAGCAGCACCTCCGGCCAGCCCCCTCCCCAGGGGTCCCTGGCTGCCCAGGTAATGCAGACGCTTCAACCAAATGTAAGGTAGGTATGGCTGACTTTTAAATCTCAATGCACCATAGTTTATCTATCCAAATGATGGCCATTCCTTTCAAAGGAGTCACAGTATTCCTATGATGCCTGCTAATTCTTAAAACGTTTTGGATAATCTTTTGGGTTGCCTGTGAAGCTCGGGTCATATTTGTTTTGTTTTGTTTTAAAGATTTTATTTATTTATTTGACAGAGAGAAACACAGCCAGAGAGGGAACACAAATAGGGCGACTGAGAGAGGGAGAAGCAGGCTTCCCGCTGAGCAGGGAGCCCAATGCGGGATTCGATCCAGGTCTCCGGGATCATTACCTGAGCCGAAGGCAGTCGCTTAACCCACTGAGCCACCCAGGAGCCCCTCGGGTCATATTTGTAAAAGCATCCTCACTGCTGATAATTTTTTGCACTCAGAATGGATTTGATTTTTTTTTCCAAGTGGCAAAAGTCACTTAAATCAGGTCATGAGTGCAAGGACAAGAGGGGGAAGTGGAGGTGGTCACGCTGGTTTTATAAAATGAGGTGTGCCTACTAGGTAATTATTGTGGGTTCTTGGGGTTTATGGTGAGGTTTATGGTTAGGTTTCTGGCCCCAAGTTGGAAATGACAGAAATCAGATTTCCTTCCCTTTAAGATTAAATGTTAAAGCCAACATCTCAAAGGAACTGATCAGATACACATAAACTTACCCAGGAAGGGAAAGAATTACTCTCAGGGCTGGTATAGTTTTTCTGTAATGTGATTAAGTATAGTGCTCACTCTATGGAAGGGGTGGGGGAGTGGAAGGTGTGTGGGGGGGAGAGGGATGGAGGCGAAAGCAAACGGGGTCTTAGCCGAGAGGCCCTGGGTACTGCGGCCCCAGTGGTAAGGCCTCTTACAGGCCAGACATGGAGGCAGGGGGTTACTTTAGCTGACCATAGGAAATGCTCATCCATGTAACTCTCCTTCTAATGCTGGGCCTTCTGAAGAACCCACTGAGGCCCTGCTATGTCCTGGACGTGGTGCTCAGTGCTCTCCTAAAAGATCGCCTTATCATTTAGAAGAAGATTCTATCGTTCCTTTGCCAGTGGAGATTTGGAGACTTGGTGAGGACAGGCAGTCCTCGCTCTCCCGGCAAAGGGAGGAGGTCAGGGGTCACAAGTCCGGAAGTGAGGACACTCGTAGTATGGACTTACACATGGGTACTTTGAACTTGGGTAATGTGAGCATTTCCCCGAGGATGAAAAAGCATGTTTCTGAGTCTGCAGAGCTTAAGAACTGACTCGCCACGCTGAAGAAATCACTGGAGTACGGGATGCCACTCCAGGAGCAATGTGAAGGTGGACTTTTGGCCTCTCTGTGGTGACAGAGCCCCATGATTTAATCTGTAACCACAACCCTGTAGACAGTCAGAAAACGAAATTTCTTGGCACAGCAGCTACCATCGGAATAAACTATGATCTCACATGAACCCTTTTAAAGGACTATACCTATCTGAATGTTTATCTGTGGTTAAAAAATGAAAAAGGTCAATCCCATTGTTTTATATGACAATTATGATGGGTCACATGCACCACTCTCAGTGAAGAAAAGTCTAAATTTATTGCGTGCAACTTATAAAGAGGGAAATAAAGGCACTGAAGGGGAAGACAGCAGATGCAGAAGATGCTGAGGTTACAACTCCTGAATCTCGTGCCCCTCGAAAAGCCACTCTCTAATCCATTGTCACTGTGAGTGGCAACAGCCCAGTGAGTGGTGACAGCCCAGCAGGTAGCTGCCCAATGCTGGGAAGGAGGGCTCTGCTCTCACTGGCCTGATGGATGTGTAGCGTGAGCGGTTAAGCTACTGTGACCTTTGGGGTTGTCTGTCATCACAGCCCAACCTAGCCCATCCTGATTGAATCAGGCATCGTCTCAGCGACTCTTCAGTTCTCTGTATGGTTGGTTTAAAAACCACTTAAGGTATCAGCTCTGTGATTTCCTGATCTTGCAAAAGGAGACAATATCCCACCTTGATGTGCTAGTGATTAATGAACTACATTGTTCCAAACATTTCTTAAACTCATTTAGAGAAAGTTGCTGGATAAGCAGAAAGCTTTATGCCATTATACACTTTGAAGGGATGTTTACAGAATCCTGCTGATTATTGTTTGCTGGTTACTTGTGCTATAAACATGTGTTGGGCTTCTGGCAGGGACCAGGCTGGGAGCAAGGCCAGAAGGGCAGCCAGTGGCCCAGTCATATTCTACAGGACATACTGGGAAAGCTGTGGTTGAGTCTCAGGTCAGAAGCAGCCTGCTCTGGGTCTCCGGCGCTGTCCTGGCCCCATGAGGACAGTATATTTCAGACTGACTTTCTCCCAGCCTGTAATTAACTACGCTTGCTCAATGGTTTCTCCCTTTTCATTTTCCTTTCTCTTCTCAGATTCTTTTTCCATTTGTCCTTCTAAGTTTTTATTGCTCCTTATATTTGACAAGTAGAATCTCTTTATGAATGTCCAACTGGAAAAGTGCTGCCTGATGTGAGCTGCTTAAGACACTAGCAGGATGGCTTTTCCAGGGCTAAGAGAGCTTAGAAACCTGGGTTTTGGTCACATTCTTCGTGGGAAAGGGCAGAGTAGCTCTTTGATGTCACAGTGTGGTGTGGCCCTACCACCAGATTTGAGTTCTCCAGGGCTCTGGACTATTCCAGGGGGAGACGTCCTCATACCCAGCACACACAGGCTTCCAGAACAGACCGTTTCATGTCTGGTCTGCCTTCCAAGGTGGGACGTGATTAGAAGAACACTTCATATAGAGGGAGGGCTATGAACTGCTCTAGGCATGTCCCCCGGTGATGATCCTTCCAGGCGATCACTGTGAGCTGCTCTGGCAGAGCCCAGAGAGAAGAATCGGGTGACCAGTGGCACCCTGGCTCCTCTCCAGTTTCCCACATGATATTTTACCATCACTCACACATATTGTCCCACCGCTTTAAATTTAACATGGCTACATCCCAGACAGATGCTCTTGGACAAAGTGTACAAACTCTTTGACCTTAAAGTGCCCATCTCTAAAACGGTAAACTAGATCCATGAACTGGATTCCTGCCTTAAGACATTTACCTTTTATGTCATCGTCACATGTCATTTCTTCCTTCCCTTAAAAGTGCCTGTCTCAAGCACTATCTACCTATTCTCAAAAGCTTTACAACCATTCCTCATCCCCCTGCCCCAGCCTTCGACCTCTTAAATCTAGTGAGTTTCCTATATAATTTTGGGCAAGTTACCTAACCTCTGTGAGCCTCAGTGTCCTCCACTGCAAAATGGGGGTGATGACTATATCCACATCCCAGGACTGTTTTGAGGATTAAATGAATTAATACTGAGCCGCACAAGGTGCTGAGACAGTAGCCTGCACAAAGTAAGTGTCTTATGTATTTACTCCAGAATCTTATGATCTCACTTCTGAATTATTATGAGAATCTTCTAAATGATGTCAGTTTATAGGTGTCAGCCTGGTATTTCAGCCCACTCTTTGAATCTAGGTCCAGTTTACCTGTGTAAACTCACTCCACCCAGTTCCCCATAAAAGTACTCCGGTCTGTTCAATCTTTTTTGTTTCAGTATAAAGGAAACACTAATGTCATTTTTACTTCCAATCTTTTGCCCACAGTATGCTCTCTCCTCCCTCTTCTCATTTAAATTTATGCTGTTCAAAGCCCACTTCTTCCAAGAAGCTCTCCCTGACCATGCCACATGCAAATGGTCTTTTAACTCCGAATCTCTATAACGTTTGCCACATGTTCCTCAATCACCCTTAGCATGTTCTTGTGTTGTGGTGAATTTATTTTAATTAAAACAATTTTAAATAGAGGGGTGCCTGGGTAGCTTAGCTGGTTAAGTTTCAGACTCTTGGTTTCAGCTCAGGTCGTGACTTCATGGATGGTGGGATTGAGCCCCAGAGTGGGCTCTGCACTCAGTGGGGAGTCTGCTTGAAGATTCTCTCCCTCTGTACCCCCACACCTGCTCGCTCTAACTAAAATAAATAAGACTTAAAAAATTTTTAAATTGTAGTAAAATGCTCATAATACAAAATCTGCCATCGTAGCAACCTTGAAGTATACAGTTCAATATTGCTAAGCATATTCACATTGTTGTGCAACCAATCTCCGGAACATTTCCTCTTACAAAACAGAAACTTTGCACCCATTAAACAACTCCCCCTTTCCCCTCCTCTGGCCTCTGGCAGCCACCATTCTGCTTTCTATCCCTATGTGTCTGACTACTTTAGGGTACCTTGTATAAATGCAATTATATATTATTTCTCCTTTTGTGTCTGGCTTATTTCATTTAGCATAATATTCCCAAGGTTCATCCATTTGCAGCGGGTATCAAATTATCCTTCCTTTTTAAGGCTCAATAACACTCCATTGCCTGGATAGACCATACTGTGTTTATCCATTCACTTGCCGATAAGACACTTGAGTTGCTTCCATGGTTTAGCTATTGTTAATAGTGCTGTACAGACATGGCGAATTTTTTGTGACATGATTTGTTGCACCCAATAATAGGCTGAATGGTGGCCTCCAAAAGTTATGTCCACATTCTAATCCCTGGAAACTGTACTACCCTACAATACAAAAGATGTGATTCAGATTCTTGAGAGGAAGAGTTTATCCCGAATCACCCAGGTGGCCCTAAATGAATCACATGGATCCTTACAACACAGACGCAGAGGGATTTTTGACACAGAGACACACACCACAGAAGGCCATGTGAAGACAGAGGCAAGACTGAAGTGACAAAGTCATCGAGGAACGTTGGCAACCCCCAGCAGGCTGAAAGAGGCAAGGGATGGATTTTCCTCTCAAGCCTCCGGAGGAAGGCGAGCAGTGAGAAAATTTCCTGTAATTTGAAGCCACCAAGCTTGTCGTGATTTGTTATGGCTGCCTCAGGAAACAAATACACACGCTCAGACTACAACCCCCAAGATCGGTGTCCCCCCACAGTGCCTGACATGGAGTTCCGAACAGCAGGAAATTTCACACTGGTGGTTTGGTTGGTTGAGGCAAAAGTAACTTGGGATCTCAGGTCAAAGCCTTTGATTAGTATTTGAATTCTCTCTTTATGGCACCAGGGAGTTTCGGGGCAAGGGAGCCATACAGGAACGTCCAGGTGGAGAAGCCTCTGTCTCAGCGCTGACCCTGGGTCACCCAATGGCACAGTGGGTTTCAACGCGAGGGACTCTCCCCTCAAACCCTTTTTGGTCATCCACCATTCCCTTGGGGCATCTCACAGATTCTAAATCAAGGGAATTGCCACTCCTGAATTAACTGCATTAAAAAAAAATAACTGCATCCAATGGCTCCCATCTGTGTTTCCGGAGGAACCAAGGCCCCAGGGCCCGAAGACTGCTCCCTCCGCTCCCCTCCTCTCCTCCCCTTCCCCTGGAGCACAGGCCACAGGGACCACTGGGCCACCAGGCCTGGCTCCGCCCCACTGGCCACCCCACCCACCCCATGGCACCCTGGTCCCAGGAAATGGTGACTCCCGGCCCTGCAGGAGTGGTCCCTGCTGGGCAGGTGGCAGAACAGCACAAAGTAAGGCAGTCAGTCTGCCTTTTCTGTCCAAGTTTTCCGGAAACCTAGAGGGAGAACCTAGAGGGAGAGAGGGATGCAGAAGGATAGCTCCCAATACGTGAAGTTTGAGCTCGTTGCCCCTTTGTAGCTCCTGCCTGTTATTGTGTTCTGGAGCAGCTGGGAGCCTGTCTCCTGCACCCCCCCCTGCCCCGGGGCTCTGTAATAAGCCAGGCAAGTGCTATTGGCTGCCCATTATTCCTGGGGAGGGGGCACCAGTGATGGAGAGAAAGCATGAGGTCATTCTGTATGGGGGCAAGGGTCTGGCGGCACTCCCCTTCCTAGTCACCCTCTTGATGCTCTGGCTGATTAGCCTGGGAGGCTGGCTTCCTTCCTGCCCTCCGAGCAGGGCCTTGGGCTCTGGGACGGGGCAAAGGAAGGCTGCCTCCTTTAGGCAGGTTGCTGTCAAGAACAATGGGGTATGGGGGTTTCCAGGCCTCCTCCAGGATAGGTAGCAGGGGTCCTGAAGTTCAGGTGGTCCTGCTAGGGAGAACATTTCTCTATTCAGAAGTCCCCATCCAGCCTGAACCCCAACCCACAAAAGGAAACACGACAAATGCTGTTCTCCAGTTTCGGAGTGGCCAGCGGGCACAACCTGTCCACAGACCTGGCAGCGGGCACGACCATGACGACAGCCTCTGTTGACAGGGGCGGCCTCTGCCCCAGCACTACCCGAGGTGCTTGACACAAACGGATGGGTCAATCCTCCCCAGCAGCCCAGGAAGTAGATGCCTGCATCACCCCCACTGGATGGAAGAAGCTGAGGCACAGAGAGGAGGAACTGGCCAGCTACCCACCACTAGGAACTGGCAGATCTTAACCCCACAGCAAGTGAGTGCAGGTCACTCTGGAATGCTGGCTCATATAAAGAGCTGGAGAGACCACTTACCCAACCCAACTGACTCAACTTAGAGGGGAGGAGATGAAGGGTCAGGGGGTGGAGAAGCCTATCCAAGGACAGGGGAGGTAGGGCTGGGGTCCAAGCACCTACTGCAGCCCTTGGGTCCTTCCATGATTCCATGTAAGAGGGGCTGTGTGGGGTTGTTTCAGAAATGGCTGCAAAGTCCTGAAGCAGGAAGTACCAAAAAATGACAGGGGGTGTCCCAGCAGGCAGAAAGCAGTCATTTGCACACTATGCTCTGGTCCAGGCTTCCTGGCCTCTCCCTGGCTTTCCCTCCTGCTGCTCTTGTCTCCCCCCACTCCCATTCCAGCATTGTCCTTTTCCTCAGGCCTCTCCCTGCCAGGCTCTGGGTAGCAGGCTTCATTTATATGGCCTAATTTAATCTTCAAAAGAATCCTGCAGTAGTTTCTGGAGGAGGACATGGGGGTTTACAAGTGTTAGTGTGCCCAGGGTCACAATGTCCCCAAAGATACAGGGTACATGCAGAGCTTACGTCTGCGAGTGACTCCAAAGCGTTGGCTTTAACGACGGGGCATGGACCCCACTAACAAACAGTGCAGTCACGAGGGGACTGAGCGGCTTTCTCCAAATGCAATAGAATTTTGCCAGACGATACGTTCCCGAAAGGCAGGGATGAGGTCTGATGAGAGAGTGCTCTCTGCACCCTAGCACACTTCCCGACATGCAGCAGATGCCTAATGCAGGCTTCTCAGGGGCAGACGGGGGTAGACTGAGGGTCGCGCGGTTGGCTGTTAGGGCAGCCTGGCTGAGAAGCGGACCGTGGGAGAGGAGGACACCCGCACACTCTCTCCGGCACAGACCCGCCAGGCAGAGACTGCACTGCGGCACCGAGGTAGCTGAGGCCAGAGGTCACAAGCTCAGATGTGACAGAGACTGCACTGCGGCACCTCAGGTAGCTGAGGCCAGAGGTCACAAGCTCATCCTTCATCAGGATGCCATGATACGGACTTTAGCAACATGACCTGTAATCCCAAGAAGGGATGCATCACATCCGTGCTCCTTACCCCTATTTCAATGCACCTCTTCCTTCTACCCTGACTTCTCCCTGACGCCAACTAGGTCACAGCCAGCTCCTGTAATAGCCTCCCTCCCCGCCTGGTCCCTGGTTTCCTCTCCTCCCAACAGCCTCTGCCATGGCGCTTGGAGATGGGGACTCTGGGAACAGCCGTCTTGGCTTCCCAGTGGGCCCTCTATCTCTGAATACTTTCTGGATAGCATTCTTTCTGCAATACTATGTTAGTCCCTTGTTTTTTTCCTCTTATTTCCACATGGTTTCTTCCACATTTTGCTGAGAGACAGCCTGGTCTCAGGCTCAGAAAAGTTGGGGCTGCTATCCGTCTGGGAAGCTGTGCCTTTCTTATCCATGCATTTGAATGATGCCCAATGGGAAGGTCTTGACAGGCGTACATAATTACTGCTCCTCCAGCAATGCAAAGTGCTCCTGCCAGGCGGGCCTGGGGGAGCCCGCTTTATTCAGGCTCCTCGCCCCTTGGGACTGTGGGCGGGTAGGCAGGTGTTCATTAGGGAGCGCTCGCTGATCCACATCATAACCCCCCGACTCCAGCCCGCTCACGGCAACGTCTGTTCTTCCAGGGTGGCTCTCCTCGGCGGCCTCTCTGCAGTAATGAAATGATAACTGTTTCACTGAGGTGAAAACACGAAAATACACACAATTGTCAACTTGGCTGTACCGGGGAGGGCCGTCAAGTCTGCAGCCCCAACTCCCGAGATACTTTCTAGCAAAGACGGTGACGCTGGGATTCAAGCTGCACCTTCCACAGGCATCATGTCTACCACTTGTATTGTTTTTCCTTTAAAAAGAAGCCTGCTGTACAACCGTGTCACGACCCCGTCTTGTCCTACCCTGGGTGACAAATCACAACTGCCCATACAGCCACTGGCAGGTGAAGTGAGTTTCCTCCAGGACCAAACGGGCACATCAGTTACTGTGCCAGTCAGCCGAACAGTACCAGGGCTCAATTCGAACTTGAGGCCTTTCTGACATTGCACACTGACCTATTCGCTTTACTGATGCTCAGGGAAGCATGGAGAAGAGCGATGCTCCGGGCACGCGGAACTGGAGCTTTGACGCCGGCTCTCTATGTGGGACGGAGTCTCAGGCCAGCTTCAATCATTCCAACGGTCACTTCTACGGTCGGCCGCACCTAGAAGCTCTTAGGAGGGCCACTGGTGAGGCCCTGCAGACGGCTATGGGGCAGACAGGAATAGTAGGGGTGGAGCCTTTTGTGAGGGCGGGTCATTGATCTGCTCCCTTTCCAATGTCAGCGAGAGAAGAGGTGGAGCCTGCTGTCCTCTGCCTCGGGCGTGGCTGGTGTTCAAACAGGTGACCTGCTTTCTAGTAGGCAGTGGTGGAGGGGGGTCTGCAGGGGTGAAGCGAAGTGTTCCTCCATGATATCTGGGCAGCGGGCGTGGAGTCGGACCACAGGGCTTGGAAACACAATTTACCCTATGCGTGTGCTGCTCTGCCTTTGCTGTCGCTTTGAACATGAGGACGACAGCATCTTCCTGAAAGTAGTTGTGAGGATCAAGACATGACCGTCGATAAAATACATGGTGCATGAAAGCTGCTCGAGAAAGGCAGGCTCCCCTTTTCTCCTTTGACCAGTAACTGAATCCCCACAAAAATCACCGAACCTCTCATCACTTCACCAAAAAACCCGCTCTGAGCAGAATCTCAATCCCTTTTTTGATTGAACCGTTACCCTTTATGTCAGGAACCATGAATAAATCACCACTACACAGTAAGGAGAACAGAAAGCAGACGACTTCCTGTGGAATGCAGTTGATCTGGGTAGACTTGCCCTAAATAGCACACCTTCCCTGCTCCCTGTGTCCCCTCAGTAATACCCACCTCCGTTCATTGGAGTACTTGACCCTCTCCCATCTATCCCCACCTCCAAAATGACACTCATCGGCTAGAAGAGAAAGAAGCTTCTCTTCGGCTCCAGTGAGATGCCCGGAGACACGGCACTGGCTTTCGGTTGCTTCTCAGCATTTTAATCTGGAAGTTCCCAGCCTCCTCCCTGTGGATCCTTCCCCCACGGCGCCTGCAAACTGCGGGCAGGTACATGCTGGAGACACAGACCGGGCTCTGCTGATGATGTCATTTTCAATATGATTAAAACGGTACTCCCCCGGGGGTAGGAGCAATGAAAAAGTGCACGTCTGGGTGTCCCCAGAGGCAAAGATCAAGTTTGCTGAAAAATATTTGTTCCTGAAAAGCAGTTTCATTAAAGTCAGACAAGCAGGGCTGCCAAAGGCGCCGCAGCCCACCCCCCTCCCTCGTGCTAATTAAGTGGATGAGAACAGATGATCCGCCGCAGGGTCCAAGAAAAATGGTGCGTTTGTAATATCCTCATTCTCAGATCAAAAATATTATTTTATTCTTTACCACCTTTCCCCTCCCCCTCAGGTTTGGAGGAGGCTTACAAGATTTTAACTGGCATAAAATCGGGGGCATTAAGGACATACAGAGACAAAGGCCACACAGAGGAGCGGGCACAGGAGGTAAACTAACTCCAGCCACCGGCAGACTTGACGCGATCACACGGGCAAGTTCATCAGCAGGCTGAGGGGGCCAGCGTAGGTCCCACACACTTCCTTCCCTAGAAGTACACCGGAGAAGGAATTCGCCGTACGTGCCACATGTAAGGGCCACCGAGGTTCTGGGACTGAAAGAAATGCAGCTCATGTGAAATGTTTCCTAGCTTAGCTCCTGACGAGGCCCAGGACAAGGCACTGTGCGCTGTCTCTGCTGCTTGGAGCGGACTTTAAAGCCCTTCTCACAACTGGATGGTATATTCTGGGAGAGGCCTTAGATCTTGTCATAAGTCAATCTGGCCAGAAATTTTGGAGGCAGTATTTTATTGGGTTTTAAACACATGCTAATGTCAGACAGTAGCAGTTTGGCATGGACATTTTGTCTGATTTGAAAGCCAAGCCGCCTAAGAAATGCAAAATCAGTCCCTATCCAGGCAAAGAGAAAACAGCCTCGTGTAGATGGATGAGATGAGAGGAAGGAACTGTGTTCAGAAAAACACATTCAAAAAAGTGAAAGCAGGTGAACTGAGCCAAGTGCTCTCGGATCCCAGCAGGATGGATGGGAGCCCTGGTCGTCAGCCAGGAGGCAGGGAATGGCCGGGGTCCACCCTTCTGCTAGGGAAGGGTTACAAGCACAACTAAAGAGATGGCCGGGGGTCATCAACCAAATGCTGGTTCTGGCGGGTGCGAGAGTGGGAGGGAGAAGGGGTCTCTCTGCTCCCACCTGCTTCAGCTCTTGATGGCCAGCTCAGCTCTGCACATCTGTTCCTGTGGCCTCCAGGTCCCTTGCTCTTTGTCTGCTGCCCAGACCACCTCTCTCTGGGGACCCCTGCCTCTGACCCCCGTGCAGACAGCTGTCACTGTCTCACACCCCTCCCTCCGGTGCCTGCCCTGCCGCCCGAGCGGCTCCATGGCTGGCTCTGCTCCGGGAGGTAGCCCTGCCTCCCCTGATGCGCTTGATGTACGCACCCCCCCCGCCCCCGCCCCGGCCCCTGCCACTTTCATCTTTGTTCACATCTGTGTCTTTCCAAGAATGACTACCTCCTGGGAGCAAGAACGGTGTCACATGCTCATTTCTGTTAAGCTGGGCCTACATGGCCAGAGGTAAAAAGCTCCATGGATGGAAGGAAGAATACATGAATGAGTGAGAGGGAGGCAGGGAGATGGGAAGGGTTCCCCTGGGTTCCATTCCCAGATCAAAGCCCCCTCAATCTTCATACGAGCCCTGGGTGAGCTCATCTCTTCTGGTTCAAATGCCCACCAAATTCAACTGTGTCCCAAAGTCAGAGGCACCATCAACTTCTGGGATCTCTACTAGTTCCTCAGGACTCTTCAGGAGACGGTCCAGCTTAGGAGCTGGCTAGCCGCCAGCACCCTTACGAAGTGGAGCTGAGCAAATGTGGGAGGTCTGGCAGTGGGAATAAACAAAGTCATTCCAGCCTGCTTTTGCCACCTGCCTGTCTCTCCGTGTCAAAATCATTTCATCAAACTGAATCAGAGGCGTGGCTGGGCCACCTGCAACATCTCACTTGAAGACTTTCAGCGAGACGATGTGTGCCCAGTGTGGGGGACCCTATGACCCCACCCGTCACTGAGGTCTGCGTCCAGCAATGGCTCAGCTGGGGATCTGCCCGCTTGCTCCTCTAGCTTGTCCTCGCATTCTCCTTTCCTGAGCACAGTCAATATGCTTTACATTCATAATAGCATGTCAACTAGAGAGAGAGAGATCATCACGGGTTGCGACCCCACGGCGGCCGCGGCGTCAAGTGTCACTGGTTGCTAGGCAGGGTGTCCTTTGGGCAGGGAGCTGTCACTCCCGGACCCTTTTTCCTTCACTTCTAGGAGGGAAGGGTCAGACGATGGCCCCCGTCACTGGCACAAAGGAGATTTTGTTGTCTGGGCTGCTGCCTTTCAAAGCCTCTCTGAAAGTCTTCATCAAAGCAATCAAGGATTCAACTTGGCTGTAGCATTAGAATGAGGTGAAACAAACAATGCAAATATAACACATCTTCCTCCCAGAGCTTCCCTAAGGTCCTGGAGTAGGATGAGTCCTGGGTCTCGCTCAGAGTTCTAGGTACTTGTCCCAACTCTGCAGACCCCAGAGTTCTGTGCTTCTAAGAGCAGAGGGGTTAGGATTCGCAGTCAACCTCCCACTGCTCCATTTTACCTATTCTCGTCCCCGGCAGAACAGTGTGAGGTTCCAAAGAAACACAACTCTAGCATTGCCATCAAACATTTCATAAGATGCCAAAAGGAAAGTCTCACCCTAAAAGTTCACGGTCGGGTCATACAGAGTGTGAATGTGTGCATATGCCCACACGTGTGCACATCAGCACTCAATATCATGACTTCTGATTTTTCCTTAGTTTTACGTTTTTAAAGACTTATTTATTTGAGTGAGGGAGAGTATATACACACATGCATGTGAGTTGGGGGAGAGGTGGAGGGAGAGAATCTTCAAGCAGACTCTCTGTTGGGTGCGGAGCCTGACTTGGGGCTCGATTCCACAACCCCGAGACCCTGCCCTGAGCTGAAACCAAGAGCTGGATGCCCAACCAACAGAGCCACCCAGGTAGCCCAGTGACTTCTGATTTATAAAAATTACTCCAGACCTATGTCCTTCCACATGATGCTTCTCAGATGCACAGAGAGGCATGAGAGAGGTGGGACCCTCGCTTTCAGCCTGCCAGGTTTTTAGACCAAACATGCCTTCTCTGATCCCTCAGTAGAGCCTCCCTCAGTGAAACTGACCCCAAGAGCTGCCGACTGGAGTCCTGGGCATTGATCTGGGCCTTATGGACCCAAGATCACCCAGGTTAAGAAATGGAAGAGGACTGGGTCAGACACCTGGATTGGAATCGGGGTTCATGAACTGTTATGGGATGGTGGCCAAGTAGCTTCATTTCTCAGAGCTTTAGCTTCCTTTCTGTGGAGTGGTTTTAATATTGCTGACCTTCCAGATGTTGTGAAGATGAAATAAGACCGTATGTACAAGATGTAATTCAATTCTTGACATATGATTATGACGGAATGTCTGTTAATTCCAAAGAATGCCTTCACACATTCTCTCTGAACTTCCCCTGCCACACCCCAACTTCTGTCAACATCCTCATCCCAGGCTGCCTTCTTTGCCAAGGAGTTCCCCCATACTGTCATGACCAGGGATCACGATGGCACTCCCTGGGGCTGAGGTTCACAGATGGTCCTTGGTGTGGGTGAATGTATATCTTTACCAGAATTCATTAAGCCCGCTACCCCCAGAGCCTCTTAGCTGAGTCCAAGAAAAGTCTCCTCTTGGTGCATACCTTTTAAGACTTCTGCTTCCTCAATCAGAGAATGGAGGGAAGAATGAAACAGAGCAAAAGCAAAAACAAAGCCCTGCCCTGACTTCCACTCTAGTACCTGTGAGGTGACAAAATCAGACCAGGAGAACCAATTCTCCCATGTGGCTCCCCGGAGAGCGAGCCCTCCCTACACACTTCTGACCACTCCCTTCACATCTCCTCGAAGATACATCCCAGGTGGCCTTTCCAACTATTTGAATAAGATGTCCTCAAGCCACCACACTCCCCAAATCTGTTCCCCAACAGAACCTGGTGCTTTGTTCAGAGATGGAGGTTCTAGATCGGGAAGCAGGAAATGTGGACAGAAAGGTCACCTGGGATGTTGTTCTAAATTAGTGACTCCCATCCTTGGCTGCACATGAGGCTCACCTGGGAAGTTTGAAAAGCTGGCCTGAGCCCCAGCCTAAAGTCTGACTGAATGCACCCTGGGGGGCAGGGGGCAGGAACTGGCTGACTCTGAAGTGCGGCCGGGAATGAGAGTCTCAACGAAGAAACGATGAATTGGGGGAACGTTTACCTGTGGTGTTATCAGAATCCTGATACCTTTCAGTTTATGGACCATCTTCACGTCTATGTTCCCCTAATGTGGTGAGGCATTCATGGAGCACCTGCTCTGTGCTGGGCCGTGTGCTGGGCACGGGGCTCTGGGACAGGAATCACGGGGAAGCAGCACCAACCCCCAATACCCTGGGGCCCCCGCCCCAGGCCGCATGGCTGAGAGCCCCGGTTCCGGGGCTGTGTGGCCTCGGCAAGTTGAAGGAGCCTCTCGATACATAAAAGCGCTGACTCATCCTCATGTTGTGAGGATTAAAGTAACGACAACAGGTGAGGTCTTAGAACAGCATCTGGCATCTCCCAAGGTCAACAGAAGTGCTCAGGGATACACACGCCACGCAGTTCATCTCAAAAGCCCCAGGAGACAAGTTGTTACTGTTATTCTGACAGCAAAGGCCCCACAGCCATGCAGGCGCCCGGGGCTTCAAACCCAGGCAGCCTCTAAATCCAGGGAGGCTGTAGCTTGAGTGGTATCCCATGGCCAAGGTCTAAGTTTCCAGCTGGAAGTGCAATGTTCCAGAAAGTGAGAGGGCACGACCCGCCAGGAATCTTCTGTGCTTGC
This sequence comes from Spilogale gracilis, assembly GCA_004023965.1. NCBI lineage: Eukaryota > Metazoa > Chordata > Mammalia > Carnivora > Mephitidae > Spilogale > Spilogale gracilis. The sequence goes on along the minus strand of PITA01002070.1, from coordinate 26,876 downwards.
TGGAGGGACAGCGAGTGGAGGAAGCAGAGGAGGCAGCGGTCTCTGACCATGACCTTCCCTGACATCATCCCCATTCCAGAAGCATCTCCTGGCCGCTTTCCTTTCCTGGGAGTTGGTTCAACCACAGGAGAGGCAGAGTTCTCTGGATTTCCTGCCTTTCTCCAGGGAGCACCCTCCTGGGCAATCTGGCCACTTTCAGGGCCTAGGTCTGGAGGAAAGAGGGCCCGAACTCCAACCGCGGGGTCTCACAGCCTCTGGGCAGCTGCTGCCTCCTCCTCTTTTTGAGCATCAGGGGGTCAGAGAACGTTAAGCAGGGTTACTCTTCAAGCCTATTAGTGCTTATGAAAGCACATTGGTGGGGTTAAGTACCTCTTTCTTTCCCCGAAGAGTGGATGACATGAAATTCTAAGAGAATTAACACGGGCACAAAGAATTCCCTCACTAAGAAGGTTTTGACTACTCAAATGCTTACTAAGAAAGCTGTGGCTTTGTGTGTGGTAAGACATACACCAGATTTGCGATCTCAACCGTCTGTTCAGGGTGTTCAGGAGTATTGAGAACATCCAGCCAATCTCCAAGCTCTTCTCATTCAGGGTCACTGAAACTCCGGATCTATTAGACAAGGTATCAAGTCTATTATATTTGAAGGAAATTAAATCAGTGCAATTTTAAAAGTTGAGGGGTGAGATCTAAAGAAGACATGGAGGTAAAATACATAAACCTACAGATCTTTTTCCATATACCATGAATTCACAATTCTACCATGTGTTCTTTTCCCATGCCTCACACTTCACTCCAGTGTTTCACACACAGTGTATTAAAAATATCAGAAGTAAAGATTCTCAATAAATATGAAAGTCCAGTTGTGGAGAAAACACACCAGTTCCCCTAAGAATCTGACCTTTGTTTGTAGCTCAATGAACATTCAGGAACCAACAGCTTCCCTTATTTCATGCTGTTAAAAATGAATCTGAAAACCATGGAATTTTTTTAAAATTCTTTCTTTTTGTTGTTGTTGTTTTTTTCTTCAAAATGAGAGCAGTCCTTAAAGGCAGCCCTTGGTGACTTGACACACTAGGTCATATTTCCTCCTGGGCTGAACCGGGGACCAACCCTCATATACATGTTGCTCAAAGCATCACTCCCAGACTCTATTTGCCTTTCAATTTAATTAACACAGGACTGGGCAAAAGGTCTGACCCCTGGTTTACCTTAACTGTTTCTTTCTGAATAAATCATAACCCTGACAGTTGAGGAGTGAGCCACAGGAACAAACTTAGCATCCTCACGGAGTGAGATGCCATGATCCATAACAAAGAGGGTACACGGTACATGGGAACGCCAACACGTTACATAGATGCCCTGGACAAAGTCTGTTAACAAAACCATGGGAGGCAGACAAAGCTCTAAGGATGTTGGTGTGTTGTACTCAATCTGTGCCGAAGGAAGTCCATGTTCTTCAACGTGGGGTATATAACCCTTTATGCTTGGATTTCTTTTTTTAAAAGATTTTATTTATTTGAGAGAGAGCAGGAGTAGGGGGAGGGGCAGAAGGAGAGGGAGAGAGAGAATATCAAGCAGACTCCCCACTGAGCAGGGAGCCTGATGCGGGACTTGATCCCAAGACCCTGGGATCATGAGCTGAACCAAAAGCAGACACTTAAACCGACTGAGCACCCAGGCGTCCCTATGTTTGGATTTCAAATAACATCGGAGGCATGAATAAATTGGTATGTTTGAAATAAAAGTTTCATAACTCAACATTTTAAAAGTAACAGACCTTGGTAATTCTCCACGGGACTCCCAAGTCTGGGAAACATAGCAGGTTTAATTCCTGCACTGACCTGTGCTCTGGGGTCCATCCCCCAACGCCCACCCCCGCCCTCAGTGTCTGTGCCCTCCCTTCAGCATTTAATTTGGGTTCAGTTCCTGCTGAAAGGCCTCAATCCTAGGACTCTTCCTGCCTATCTTCCTGACTTGGTGCCAATGAGGAAGTGAAAGGCTCCTCCGTGCTGAGTGTGCTCTAGAACCCAGATTACAAGTCTGGCCAATGGTTCACTCCTCACTCTCAGAGTCCCTGTCAGCTCTTAAAGGCCTGGCAGCCATGTGTTGCACTCATGACCCCAAACACCCTGGCTTCGATTCTGGGGGTAAAGGCTTGGAGAAGTAAAAAAGCGTTTGCCTTTCCTTCATGGAGCCCCTAAAATTGCTAATGTGGTTTCCAGAGAGTTCCTGAGCATTCTGTGATGATCTGCCATCCCAGCCATCCATGGACTGCAAGGCGGATTCTGGAGTCCATCAGCTTCATTAAGCAGGGCAACTGAGTGCTGGGGGGTGCTGGGTGGGCCTGGGGGAGGCATGCTTGTTGGCCGCGGCTGCATCCTCACGGAGGATGAGCTGTTTTTTGATGGCTCCCAGGGTGTGTACACAGGTCAAAACAATCAGATTACACACCCTAAATATGCACATGTTGATGTCTGTCGATTATGCCTCAATAAAGCTATTCAAGATTACTTATGAACTTCGCTTTTGAAACAGAAATACGGACATGATTCACAGTAAAAATGTATGCATGGCGAAGAGTCAGTCCCTCCCTCCCTCCCACCCTGACTTGCAAGCCCCAGGTCGAAGGATTTTTCAGACAGATGCTCAGACACAAAAGTGGGCACTGGGTGCTTACACATCAAACCCAAAGCGGGAAGTTCTTCTCAGTGAGGATGTGGAAGCTGGTTCGAAAAATACCAAGTGTTGAGGCAGCAGAGCCCGTTCTCTTAATAAACCAGTCCCTGGACACAAATTCGTTTAGTCTTCCTTAAAATATAACTCTGCCTGCAGACATGAGCTCAACCCCCTGTCCTCTTCTCCAGGAAGAAAAATGGGGAGTTACTGAACCTCTTACCCCTGAGGCTTCCTTCAGCTCCTCCAAGTATTAATTTTTGAATAGTCAAAGGGTACCAGAATTTGAAAGCTTGACATTAAAAAGAAAACTTTTGAAAAGCTTGACTTCATCCCCCAGGGCACAGAGAAGACTAAATTGATGTGCCTGAAATTTCTGGTCCAGAGAACAGTCTTCAGGGTTACAAAGAACATCAATAGAGAAAGGAATGGGGGGCCACAGGAGGGGCACAGGGAATAGAAATGGGCCCAAGTTAATGTATGACATACTTCCAGGAAGGCTATTAACATGGGGTGATTTACATGAGCTCGAGGGAGCATCAAATGGCTTTTTAAGCAGACAGGGTTAACATTTTTCTTCTTGACTACACAGACCTCACTCTTACCTCTCAAATTCTTCTCTGCTCAGCTTTTTTCCTTAGTTCCACTTTGGCAAAGGGACTTGGAGACAATCAGATCGTCCCCGTGATGGCCGTGTGCACACCACAGAGTTGGGCTGCCGAGGGATCTGAGAAGAGGTCACCAGAATGAACTCAAAAGAAACATACAGTCTCTTTCTTTCCAAAATGCAGTCATTCGGCATGGCAGCAAATATATTGGCTGAGAGCAGGGCTCTGGGACCAGACAAACTTGGGTTCGAGCCCTGTTCTTTACTCCTGGAGCTGTGTGACCTTTAGCAATTTACTTAACTCTTTGTAACTCAGTTTCCTCAACACTGGAATGGATCTAGGAACAGCTGTTCCCAGAGCTGTCATAAAGAATCTTACAATAAAGGGGTGCCTGGGTGGCTCAGAGGGTTAAACCTCTGCCTTCAGCTTGGGTCATGATCTCAGGGTTCTGGGATCAAGGCTTACACCGGGCTCTCTGCTCAGCAGCAAGTCGGCTTCCCCCTCCCTCTCTGCCTGCCTCTCTGCCTATTCATGATCTCTCTCTCTGTCAAATAAATAAATAAAATCTTTAAAAAAATTATTTTAAAAAAAGAATCAGTAAAAAACATACAACTGTATTTAGCAGTGTGCTTGACATGTAAAAATTCTCAAATGTTAACACTATTATATAGTTTAATATACAGCTACATACTCTTTCTATATTGTTATTATTTTTATTCAATGATTCAGTGAACATCTAGAGATTGCCTATGATGGGCTGGTACTATGGGGCTCAGTAGAGAATTCAGCACAGGATTTTTCTTTTAAGGAATGGATGTCAGTTTTTCTTGGAGGGAACTCTTACGATATTTATTGGGTATTCTGGTCACACCATCTTCCTAAAATGCTCAAAACATATTTTCTTTGGGGGGGGTGTCATTTCCTTGATCTCAATAGTTTTTGGGGAAGGAAAAAGAGATAGTATAGAAATCAACATTTTTGTGGGGGAAAGTGAGGCACAGAAAGCCAAGTGGCTTGTCTAGAGCATCGCGTTTGTGACTGGAAGCGCTGAGAGGGGACAGGTGTCTTGGCATGGAGTCAGATGGGGTACGTCCTGGTGTGTCAGACACAGAGTCCTGGGAAGACTGGCTAAGCAAGTTCCTCTACAGCAAGCCTCCTCAATGCCTTTCAGAGCAATTGCGCCCATATTTCAGATGGGAATGCACTGTAAAGCAGTTCTCAAACTTACTTGACATAGAACCCTCTCCTCAACCTTCTGTGCCTCATGTTCTGTGGAGCACACTTTTGGGAATGCTAGTTCAGGGAATGGTTTCCTCAAAGAGGGGAGGGTTGGGCTTTTGAAAGGACCATCCAAAATCAGAAATACAAGTTTAAACCAACCAAACTGCCTCCTTTCTCTCTCCCTTAATATGGTCACTGAGCTGGAAAGAAACTTCTGAAGCACAGTGGGCTGAGCCCAGCAAGGATCAAGGGCCCCAGCACTGGGATCCTGGAGTCCCAGCTGGGCTTTGAATCACTGCTTCCCCGTATCACACACCAAGAATCCAAGAATTCTAGCCAAGATTCTTGATCCTATTTAATAAAACTGTTCAGAGATTTCCATAATTCAGAATGCCAGCAGGGGGAAACACAGATAATCTCAAAGGATCAGACGTCATGTTAGCAGTCACTGACCAACAGTTTGTCAAAAAGGGGAGCTTGTACTTTTTTTATATCCTTGGGTAATATTATTCCTTAATCTCACCCCCATGTCGGCCTAACACTTACGTTCAGCTGGTGTTCCCACTCTGACCGCATAACCCTGTATTCACTCGTAAGAACCGTGTAAATGTGGGGCATCGTGACTTCCTGCCTTCTTCCCTTCCAATCCCCATCCCGCTCTCTGACAACCAACGAGACTCTAGTGACACAGAACCACCAGGCACCTCCTGTCCACTTCCTCACTCTCCGTTCTGCTTCCTGTTCTGGCCATAGCAGGAGTAGTCAGGGATTTGTCTCTCGCCTCTACGGTAACCCACCCAGGAACATCTTTAAAGAGGACGAAGAAGAAAGCAGGCTTAATGCCACAAGAAATCATAACCTCTTTTCTGCTCATCCTGCTCTTCAAACCATCATGGGGACACCTCTGAATTCCCAGGCACCACGGTGGTCTGCTTCCGTAAGCTCATCCTTTTGTGCTGTGCTTCTTGGTTCATCCTGTTGTTTCTTCTCTGAATTGTTTTCTGCATATCTGCCTCGACTGGCATTAGACTCTTTACTTTGCAAGCTCCCAGGGGATGGACACAGTACCGATTTTCCTTATGATACCATCCCAAACACAGACCATGACCATAACAGTAGTAAAACCGTCCACTGATGAAACAGATAAACATGATGATTAACCTAACTTTAGGGCCCAATTGGAAGAACATTTTTCAAGACATTCTGAGGCGGTCACCGTGTATTCAGTTATCCATGTGGACAGAAGACTAAGGGAATCATATTTCTGAGGAAATACTTTGTAAATGACCCTCCTTGGTGGTCATCTCGGCCAACAGGGTTCCTGCCCTAAAATGCCCACTGAATTTAAATCAGAGTCTGTAGATACAGTTGTAAAGTTCTAAGGTTTTCAGTGAGGTCCCAGATTATTTGGCTTCAGGCACAATTAACATTCTCCTCTTTTCTTTCTCCTTTAAGTTCACAGGGCACAAGGGTTTAAGATTAAGGCGGCATGCTTTTCCAGACCGCTATGCCAAAGACAGCTGGTGCAATGCTCCTCAAACCCAGGCCATGACAGCTCCTGGCATACAGCTTCCTGGCTCACCGGGGGAGGGGGGACTGAGAAGCAGTCACCCATGTGTTATGGTGACCGAGATCAGAAAGCAGGGGACAGCACCACCAGGGCACCAGCTGGCAAGTGCTGAGCCGGCTCTGACTCCCTCTGGGAACAGCCAGTCGGAGAGCAGCCTCCAGAGCCAGCAACAGAGAACCAGCATCGTGAAACATTTGCTTCCTGGGTGAGAAGCCAGGGTCTCATCCTAGGCAGCACGCGAGGGTGTCCCCACATAGACGATGGCGGGAGGCCTGCTGCATTCCTTCAGGATGGCTGTGGTGGGCAGCTCTACACACTGTTGCTTCTATGCCTCACAGCTACCCTTCGAAGAAAGAATCATTATCCATCCACTTTCATTTTCTTTTACTTACTTTCCTAACCAAAAAAAAAAAAAAAAAAAAAAAAAAAAAGATTTCGATTCCCAGGCTTAAAGAGGTTTAAAAAGGTAATTAAGGTTACATGTGATCATAAGGGTGGGGCCTTAATGCAGTAGGATCGGGGTCCTACTAAGAAGAGGAGAGGACGCCACGATGCTCTCACACACAGAGAAGGCCCTGGGAGGAAACACAAAGGTGGCCATCTGCAGGCCAAGGGGACCTCAGGGAAAGCAGCCCTGCCTCCAGAGCTGTGAAGAAATAAATTCCTGTTGTTTAAACCATCCAGTCTGTGGGTATTTCAAATGGCGGCCTCAGCAACCAATAGAGTCACGTGGTTAAAAGTGGTCTGAGGTTCAAGTTCATGCTTGGGGGCAGTAGAGACTTCATTAATTAACTCTGGTCTTGTTTCAAAAATCTCAGAATGAGCCTTCAGACTTTGGATGCCTGGCTCATTAACTATTATTGTATAACAAAGGATTTGATTAGTTTTTACCCCCAATTCCTGGAAGGTAGATTCTATGTCCTTGGAATTTCCTTAGTAAGGGAGTGTCTCAGATATTCACCAAATCCTGGATCACACCTGACTTCACTGTAATGAGATGACTCAGACTGGGGATGGTCACCCCCAATCAGGTGATTAGAGGGCTGGGGCTCTGAGCGGAGCCCAACCCACAACCGCTGGAGATTTCGTCCAATCATACGGCCAGTGATGCAGTCAACTCCATTTATGTAACTTGGTAGAGATGTAAAGCCACTATGGAAAACAGAATGGAGGTGCCTCAAAAAATTAAAAACTGAACTGTCATCTGATCCAGCAATCCCATTTCTGAGTACATATCCAAGGGAAATGAAAACACGGTATTAAGGAACTATCTGAGCTCCCATGCTTACGGCAACAGTATTCACAACAGCTACGACATGGAAACAACCTAAGTGTCCGTCGATGTAGAAACGGATAAAGATGATGTGGCGTGTGTACACACACACACACACACACACACACACACACACGAATACTATTCAGTTGTGAAGATGAAGGAAAGCCTGCCACTTGCAACATTGTGGATGGTTCTTGAGGGCATTATGCTAAGTGAGGTAAGTCAGACAGAGAAAAACACATTTATATGTCCTCACTTTCATGGAGAGTCTAAAAAAGCCAAACTCATAGAAACAGAAAGTAGAATACTGGTTATCAGAAGCTGGAGGGTAGGGGAACTCGCGAAATGTTAAGGGATACTAACTTACAACTAAAAGATGAGTAAGTTCTGGGCATCTAACGTACAGCAGGGTGACTGCAGTAAATAAAGACATGATAATTATGTGATATGACAGAAGTGTTACAAAACACTACGGTGGTAACCATATTGCAATGTGGAAATGTACCAAATCAACATCTTGTATACCTTAGACTTACACAATGTTATATGTCATTTCAGTAGAGAGGGGAAAAAAGCCTATATAATGAGACCCTAATACAATCTCTGTACACTGAGGCTTGGTGGAGCTTCCTGGTTGGTGAACACATCGATCCACCAGGAGGGTGATCCTTGGGGAGAGGGCACAGAAGCTCTGCATTTGGGACCCTTCCAGACCTCACCATTTGTGTCTCTTCACTGGTGGCTCTGAGTTTATATTCTTTATGATAAAACTGTGTAGCCATAAATATCATGCATTCCTGAGTCTCGTGAGTCATTCTAGTGAATTACCAAACTGGGAGTCATGAGACCTCCCAAAGTTACAGCTGGTTGGTCAGAAGTGCAGGGGGTGTGGGGACCCTTGAATGCGCAGCTAGCCTCTGGAGGGAGGGTCATCTGACTGGGAACGTGTGCAGTCTGCACCAAGGCCCAGTGCTTAGTGCCAGAACCACGAAGACGCGTAGCACCCACTCTCCCCTGCTCCCCTGGCATGGGGTGCTGTATCATCTCATGGTTTCCCAAAGGATCTGTCGGTGACAGATAGCTATTACTACACAGCCGAGCATGTGGAGACAGAGGTGTTGGGAGGCCAAGGAACAACCAACCCAAACACTGCCTGAGCTTTTGAAAATAAAATGGTTATCCCACAAATAATCATTGGTGAGTTTGTGCCCCATTCTCATGTTCTCCTATTTAAAGACTGTTTTTTATTGTTTTCCTATTCTTTTGGTATGCTTCTTTTTTTATTATACAAACAAAGATAAAAGCAGTCTGCAATATTTTTAATACCCTTACTGGGCACAAAACAAACTTTCCAGTCCTACTTTCCCTTTATCTTTAAATTTTCTGGTCACTTAAATGCCAAAGTCTGGGAATCACAGGGGCGCCAGCTGTGAGCCACACTGGAAAGCTCCAGGAAGATGAGCCTCAATACTAACTACGGCTTGAATATACAGTGTGCTGGGAAAACACAGAGGCTCCAGAGGCTGACTCTACTGGATCACATTCTGGCTCTGTTTGGGGTAGAGCCTGAGAAGTTGCATTTCTAGTATGTTCTTGACTAATGTTGATGCTGCCCACCCAGGATCACACTGTGAGAATCACTGAGTTAAGCCAATCACAACAGCCCTTTGTTAGTGACCCATCCAGACAGGACAATATGAACCAACTATGGTCTGGGGTGGAGCAGGGACGTGAGGGATGGGAAGACCATGTAGGAAGGCCTTTTCCCCCCACAAGAAAAAGAGTTAATGAGAAGAACAACTCCCTTTCCTACTTTCCAACACCGCTGTGCGAAGATATGGAGGGAGCCAGCCCATGACCAGTCAAACTGTGGCTGGGAAAGATACAAGTCAAGGACCTTGCAGATTTTCTTTAGAATTGACTGTATTTGATTTCACTGTGCTTAAACAGAGTGAAGCTGAAAGGCAAAATTAGTATTTCTCTTCATGCTTCTGAGGACAATTTGGTGGGGACACTGCTGCTGAACAGAGGGGTCCAGGGCAGAGCTCCTCCCCAAGATTTACGTGCTGTGTGGGCACATGTATGCATGTGTTTGACAGAGTTGAATGAATGCTGAAGGCATCCTACTAACCCAGTATTCACTAGCGTGTGTATCATTTTATTAAGCCCCAAAAGACGGGTAGAGGACAGTGGCGTCCCCGTACCTCCCTGGCTCTTGCCAGAGTAAAATGCAGTAAAACAGTGCAGAGAACTGAGGTCATGGGCAGGATAAGTGAAGTTCATACCGACCTTTTTAGGAATGCAATGATACCTTCTGTTATTTTATAAATCACAAACCCTATTATAAGCGAGGAAGGAAGGTTAACATAAAGGAAGGCTGACAAAGGATTTTTATAATGTCGACATATGGCCCACTTTGTTGTAATGTTGTAATATATCCTAGGCTCTGTCAACAATTCAAAATGTAAGAATCATTGTCTGGATCTATTACCTCCCTCAGAGGGCTCTGCACAGAATGTTAAAACCTTCTTCTCTTAAAGAATAAAATTTTGACCAGTTTTGAAAGGATAGTCAGGCCTTTTGGGAACCATGAGGTTCTCACACATGTTGTCAAAGGCTGTTAGGATCCAGTAGGCTTGGGGAGGCACATGAACTTCTGAGACTCGCAGAGTTGTACTGAACACATCTAAATGCCCCAAATCGTCCACCCTGCGGCGTACTACAAACCTGGCCAGCGGGCCACAACCTCTGTAAAGATCCAACCCCTAATGGGAAACAAGAGTTCATACATGAACCTGAGAGCAGTTGAGTTCATTAGTAATGGCCTGGGAAACCAACCACTAACTTGTGTACAAGGGAAAGAATATGCCTTCAGTCCTACCTTCCCGCATATCACAGCCAATATGAGCCATCTGTATAAAACTGTGTGACAATGTCACCTTAACGTAAAGCAGGAAGGACAGGGTCACTCATCAGATACTGGGCGGCAACCATCAAAAACACTGTTTTCCCTATTTTGTCTGCAAAAATGTTAAGTGATTAACATGCTCTGACATACTTGGAGGTCGAAATCGAATTCACTCATCTAGATGGTTATCAGTCTTCTGCATGAATACACGTCCGAGTACACTGTGCCGGTCCTCAGGTGACCTTGTCCTGAGTTAAGGATGACACTGGGATGATTAGCACTGCTAACCAGTGTTTATGAAAACATTAGGGGATGATGTGTAGGGAAGCCCGGAAGGTGAAGCAGTGAAGACATTTGACAGTCAACCCATCACGGTCATGTGAACTTACATGAAATCCACAAATACACCATAAAGCCTTGCCCAGAGTCATAATGAAAACCAATTTACTAGGAGCGATAGCACAGACAATTAGGCAGCATTTCCCCCAGAAGGCAGAGGTAGTTTATGTTCCCATTCTACAGATGAGGTAACAAAGGCACCTCTGCCATGTCCAGACTACCACAGCCACTAAGTGGTCTAGCCTGCGCACCTGATGCCAGCTAAGAAAGCGCCTGTGAGGTGCCAGAAGTCCACTGAGCACTTCCCATGTTTGAATCTATGAATCCTAATCACAACACTAGGATGCCAGTAAGTGTCCATTTACAGATAAAATTACAGCAGGAAGACTGGAGGCCGTTATCCTTCTCAGGTTACGGATAAAGAAACCGAAGGTCAAAGAGGCTGCATGGTGATGGAGCTATGGAGGTTTGGATTTAGGAATCCCATGGCTTCGGCCGATTTTGAATTTTGGTCCAGTTTCGAAGCTAGGCCATCCAGCTCCAACGCCTGTGCTCTCGGTGCACTGAGGTCGCTCTTACTCGTTACATGGCCTGCGTCACGTGGCCTGACTCAACCAGGTCTATTCTTCACGAAGCTGGGCCACTCTGAATAAGTTACTTAATTTCTCTGTGCCTAAATTTCTTCATCTGCCAAATGGGAAGAGCAACAGTTACCCACTCTTCTAGAGGTGTGGAGGTGATTATCAGCTGATGATTTAGCATCTAGGAAGCACTTAGAACAGAAAGAAGTGCTCAATTAGCAAATGTGATAATTAATCACTATGCTATAAAGTTTCTCATAGCATTTAAAAGATGGCTTATGTAATTAAAATTTGATTTATATTTAACTATTCAGGAACACATGCATTTGCATAAAGCAAGGCATACTTATATTTCCTGTCATCAGCTCTCTATCTAGAACAGTGAGTTCCAAGCCCTGAGGAGACCCCTCAGGTGAATCATTGTAAGAGGCGGTAGACAGCAGGTGGGATTCCGACCCACTCCACTTAGGTGTACTGGACAAAAGATTCTACACGTAAGAGAAGTTGGTCGCACGGACTACTGCGGGGTCACATGGTTGCTGCTGTCCAGGACCGTGGATATAAGTCCCCGCAGCTGTAAAATGCAGGATGCCAGCTCTGCTGGCTGAGGCAGGCGAGTATGACCCCCGAGGCACACCCAGAGAGGGGACAGTGCGGGGCAACACTACATTCTTCATGTCTTCGATATACCGCTCTTGTAAGGACGAGTCAGATTACGGAGGCATGAGAGTCCAACAGAGGAATTCAAACAGAATGGACTACTGAGCAGAGACATGTCACAAAGCAGTCCTTTCGGAAGAATAATCTGGTTGTGTCTCGCAGGACCAACTGGAACGGCCAGAGTGTGGAATTACAGACATTGGTGCAGAGCTGCTGCAGGACTCCAAGCCAACAGTGGTGACAGGGTCACAGCCAGGTGGTGGTGACGGTCTCTCAAAGGGTCGTGGGAACTAGAGAAAGAAAGAGACCTGGCCACACTTCAGGATAGGGACGGAGTGAGGAATAAGTCAAAACAGGAGCTTGGCTGCCTTGGCAGAGTGGTGGGCTCACGTTCAAAGAAGGTGCGAGAAGAGCATGCGGTGGGCCTGACAAGGGTGGGGCTTGTGGGCTGGGGGTGTGGAGCAGGAGCGCCACCCAGACGGCCACTTACATATTCTCAGCAGGCGGCTGAGGCGTGTGAGCGGGCCTCGGGTGAGATCTGGAAATCTTCCGTGTTGCTTAGACGGCGAAACTTTTAGTTCAATGCTGGGCTTAGTAATGGCATAGGAAAGCAGAGAGCATGAAGGGCTACGGGGCAGGCCCACGGGGGTGGAAGAGCCAGAGAGAAATGTACAGCAGCTGAGATTTCCCCCGACTTCTCGATTCCTGGCTCCGCCACCCTGTCTGCCTTTCCTTCTATCTTTAGGTGGGGGCTGGGGGGTGGACAAGCAGCAGCAGGGCTTCAAGAATGAACAGATCTGCCCTCCTTACAAGGGAGGGCCGGGTGCGGCTGGCACAGCTGTACCCAGGCGGCAGCCGTCCCAGCCAGAGGAGGGAGGTAAAGAGAAGACGCAGCCCGTTACGGGAAGAGGAACCACCCCACGCCTGGATGGCCTGAATAATTTCTCCCCTCTAGACAAACCCTCTTGCCCCAAAGGGAGGCTCTCAGGTCTGCAGCACCCACTGTAGACGAACAATGGAGATTTACCAAATGAGCAAGTATCTGAATTGAGCAATGTGCCAAACACCAATCTGTGAGTTATGGATAAAAAACAAAAAACACCCAGATTTGCTAATTCCAAGATTCCTGTGACACCATCCCTCCCAGATGGTCCCTTTTCTCTCCAGAGCTGTGCTCCTCTTAGGGGTGTGGGCACGTATGCGTGTCAGTCCTCTAGAAACACAGCTACTCCCATTTTGCTGAATTGCACTGTGTGTTAAATCTGTTTTAATCTCTCTACACCCCCACCCCCGTTCTACCTTTCTTATTCCCCTGAGCAGAGAGACGAAAAACTAGGAGCCCCTGGTTTGTAGCCATCTCCCGACAGTCCTCATCTGCCAACACTCCTACTGTGCTACTACGAAGAATATGTGGAAATGATTTTGTAAAGGGATCAAAGGAAAAAAAAAAAAAAACTCAGCAGTGACATCAAAGCGAAAACATAACATCAGGTTTCTGGAGGATCGTTCCTGGAAGGCCAGGAGCTGTAGCGACTCCCTCTCCCTTTCCTCATTCTCCATCCCGTCTGGAGTGTGAACCACATGAAATTGGCCCTTCTGTAGGACAAAGTTGGCTCCCAATCGGCCATTTCAAGTGGTTCCAGCTAATACATTTTCAAACTAGCTAAAAGCATCCAAGGAGAACAGGGATGGGGGGGTGTTCGAAAGGAGGGTCAGGTGGAAGAGGGGAGCCGAGAAGGAGTTGCTCAGCAACCACAGCGTGGCTACTCCCCACCGCCCCATCACCCCAGACAGTCTCTTCCCCTCACCCTGTGCCCAGATGTGTGCTGGGGGCTGGTGGGGGGAGGGGGTGTCCCTGGAGGGGTGCATCAGTCTGCTAATCCTGACGCTCCTCCTTCCATCACTGCCCTGAAGGGAGACTGAGAGTCTCTTGTTCTCAAGCGGAGCACAGCCCACCAGTTTCTGGGTCACAGCCCTCAGTGGCGTGAAGGGAGATGTACAGTCCCTCGTTCCTGGCCAAGAGGGAGACTTGCTAGCTGCTTGTGTCAGTGACGACTATGCGTCCCGGACCATTTCTCGCTCCTCCGTGCCACTAAGTGAATGCTGGATTACATGCAGAGCTGGCCCTGTGTTACCGCCTCTCACCTACACCTTAACGCTCATTTGCTTTGTCACGGGCCTTGAAAATATGAACTGTGACCAGTTACCCCCAGGGGCTGGAAAGGCATCTGTCTGGCTCATGGGGGAGGACCCGGCTCTGCAAAGAGGAGCCAAAGAAATGAATGAGGTTTGAGGTCAGCCCAAAGCAGTGCTGCCCGACACCCTTCTGGGCCTGTGGCTGGGAGGTCCCGCACAGAAGGTTCCTCCCACCGAGGTCCTCAGTCTGCTTCCAGCCCCTGCACATGGCTCCCCGCTCGTGGCCGACCCCGCACCTCCTGGTGAAGGCAGACCACACAGGAGCAGATGGCAGACCCGGCTCATGCTTCAGCCGGCTGGCCAGCAAGCAAGCAGACCGCCCTGCCCAGTTGAGCAGATTGGGAATCAGCTCCACCTTTTTTCTTTTTTTATTTGGCCACACATGCTTTGGGGGAATTCCTGGTTCACTTGGTAGAAAACAGTCCCTTGTATTTTTTTTTTTTTTTTCAAACAGAAGCACATCCTATCCACAGAAGCAGCTGAGGATGGAGAGGGCGAGCGTGCACACGGGGCGGGCACACACACAGAGAACCCGCGTCTGCTCGGTTACTCTTGCAGCACCGGTGGAGGACCAGATTTTTTTATAGTTTTTTTTTTTAAGCCCATTATAGGCCCGAATATTTATTTTGCCCTCCGTGCTACTTGACTTGGGAACCGTAGTAACTTAATGAACCTCTAAGCAGGAGTGTGACCGGCGTGACTGTCAGACAGAGGAAAATGATCGGAAGGTTTCACCTGCTGTGGCTTGTGTCTCCCACACCTGACGCCTGGAGGCTGACACATGGTGGGGAAACCCTTCAGCACGTGTGTCCATGTTCAGATCCTCGCCAGACAGATGAGGAACTTAGCTCAAAGATGTGAAATGACCCGGGTAAGCCCATCTTCGGTTCCAGACTTGAGATAGGGGTCGAAGCCTCTAATTCCAGTTGTTTCTGATGCTGGTGCTGGGGGTCAGCATAGCGGCCACCTTACAGGTGAGCTCTCCCCTGTCCCGGGTCTTTATTATGTATCCTTCTGACAGCGCAGGGCAAGGAGGTCGGAACGTACCCTGTGTTCAAGCTGTAAATACCGCTACTGTGTGACCTCAAGGCAGTTATCTGACCTTCATGAATTTCTGTTCCCTCATCTGAATTAGTGCCAACTTTACACAGTCAGCATAAAATTAGGTAAGATATGCCTCAGTGACACTCTGTAAGAAACTATAAATGTGGTCATTCTTGTGGAGGATCATCATTAAATCTGGGTAATTTGACTGTGCCCACAATCTTTTCTCTAATTTAAATGATCTTCTCTCTGTCCTTTAGAGATAGCTGTCCCAATAGAAATACAATGTCAGCCACAAATGTGAACCCGATATGAAATAAAATTTTTTTAGTAGTCCTACTAAACAAGGTGTGGTTAATTTCAAGGACATATTTTCTGTAATGTAAATATTATACCCCAAATATCTCATTTTCAACATGGACTCCTCAATATAAAAATCGTCAGTATGTTTTGTTTTTTGCTTTCATAGGAAACCTTCAGAATTGGGTGTGAATTTTACACTTTGGGTCGGTGTGGACTGCCCACATTTCAAATGCTGCCATTGTATGACACAGTCCAGCTTTAGATCCTTCCTGATGTTTCTGTCCCACTGGCTTTCTCAGAATTAGGGACACCATGTCCTAACAATAACCCAGCTACGATCTCTCATTCTCCTGGAAAAAAGCTGAGGTTTGCTCCACTTCTCAGAATCATAGGACACTCTGTTCCTCTATTTTCACAGAAGTGGATGATGATAAAAGGGCTGCCAGTGGCCACCGAGAGCCTGGGTCAGACCGAGCAGTCTGAGGATGCTGGTGATATCACGAGGCAGCTTCCCAAACAAAACAAAAAGTGAGGTTCATTGAGGCAGTCGTGGGGCTGGAGAGGATTCCAATTTGTAAAGCTCTATCATCCAAGGGAAGAATTTCTGCCAACAGAGCATAACACGTACACATCTACGGGGTTGGGGCAGAGCCCTGAGATGAGGAGAAGGCCCACGTCTGTTTTTCTCATCCTGGCAAGCCTTCCTGTGAACAAGGATGCCACGTAATGTCATAAGCCTCAAGAGAACCTAATAAGGAAGAGCCACACCTCAGCCATTCCAATCAAGTGAAAATCTATTCTATTTTTAAGAAAGTCAAGAGAAAGAGCCCAGGATCTTCCTTATTCACTACTTCCAGAACTCCTTCTACTGACCCTCACTGTCAGGAAATTCTTCTTAGTCTTTTAAGAATTATTCTAAGACTAATGCACATTTCCCTTTCTTGGCTTTCAAAATGCTCGCCTAAATATGCAGGGGGAAAAAACGGAGAAACTAATTTTAAAGGAACAGCCATATGAAGATAAGACTTGGGAATTTTACTATAAAACATTCACGACACCCTCTTAGCTGGCTACAGAAGCATCAGGAAGAGGCTGATAGACACGCGTGATGGGAGACTCTCTCGTTCTGATGCAGGCTTTTTCAAGTACATTTTGAATTGGTTGAAACAATTTTGGGTGACAGAGCAAATGGTACTGTCCTCAAGGCGGATGGGAGGGTGATGTACCTGGACCCTACCGCATGTTGGTGATCAAGGCCGGAGGCTTGGTTTTTTGCTAAAAGCTCACATCATCATTCTCGCTGTCCAGATGGGGAACTTAAGGACTATGGGGTCACGTGGTAATGCCGTGGGGACTGGGGACCTATTGGGATTTTGTTGTGTAGGGGTAATGTGGGATTTGGAAGCACAGATTCTGCTCGTAATTTCAAAGGGTTTTATAGCATTAAACATTAGGATTATGGCCATTTTGCTAT
This sequence comes from Spilogale gracilis, assembly GCA_004023965.1. Classification (NCBI taxonomy): domain Eukaryota; kingdom Metazoa; phylum Chordata; class Mammalia; order Carnivora; family Mephitidae; genus Spilogale; species Spilogale gracilis. Next base: position 10,020 of record PITA01002070.1, on the reverse strand, counting down.
AGAATCCAAAGAAAGGAAACGCTATAGTCACAGGGACCAGGTCTACACGACAGGACATGATCTGTGTGGGTGGCTGGTTACCAGAATTCTTCTAGTGGGTGGGAATCCTTGTTAGTTGCTGATTCTAGGTCATCTTGCTCTTCTTTCACGCTGTCAGAATTTTGCGAGGTGTAGCCTTCAGTGCATACTCTAACGGCGGCTGAAAAACTAGCTGTCCCACCTCTGCCGCTATTGCATAACCCCGCTTGGCCCTCTGGGAGAGAAACTTCCTCCAAACCTGCCTCTCCGTCTTCCAAACCCCGTCGGGCCCACACCCACCCTCCAACACCGCAACTCCAGACACAAGAGTGAGAAGACGTTTCTTCATCTGAGGCTTGTTACAAGCATTCTGAAATTGTTCTTCAAGAACAACACCAGCAAACCTTCTGCACCTAATATACTTTGGTGACTAGAGTCTAAATGAATCTGTAAGGCTGTCACTCTGTGGACTTACAATGGTATCAAAAAGAGAAGTACAGGATCCAAATGCTTTGTTCTACGAAAAACCTAGCATGGGTCCAAATGAACTCGCGGAGAGGAATTCCCTTTAGAAAAGGTTTTGTCAAAAGAACATAATCTGGGACAAGGGAACGTTATAGAGGAGAAAGAAAAGTCATGTTTAACTTGGTGTTTATCCAATAATTTTAACCTTGCTCCTCTATGTTTTGCTGAAGTCTGCTTTGTAATCATGCCCAAAGGAGTTCAGAAGTGTTCCTTTTTTTTTTTTTATCTATAGTTCTTTTGTGCTAAATGAAATCCCCTCCCAAGCAATTGGTTCTATGACAAAAAGTCCTTTGGGGAAATAATACCAAGGCGTTTTAGGATTAGCCCATTCTTTCATCCCATAAGGATTTGTTTAGTGACATTTGTGCCAGGCATTGGGCTGGGTGCTGGGGATACACAGGGATCACGATGCAGACCTTGCCCTCAAACGGTTGGCGGTCTGGGCAGGGACAATAAGCTGTGACACCGAGCTGTGACAGCGCCATGAAGGGGACCCATGGAGGACAGGGAGCAGGGAAGGCCAAGAACTTAGGGGAAAAAGTGTTTTCTAAGCTGTGAACTGGAAGCTTAGCAGAAACCAGCCAGGTACAGGGGTGCTGGCACGGGAAGCAGAGTTCTAGAAGGAGGGAGTAACATGTGACGTGTATTCCGAAGGGAGGGGGGCAGAATAGGTCTTCTCTTGCTTGGCCTAATTCAACATCTTTTGGATTGTGAAGGGCTGAGGATGAGCCTTCCAAAGCTGTGCACAGCAGGAACTAAATAACTTTTCTGCGATTCAAGTTCACTTCCAATGCCCTGGCTCACGTCTTCCCAGGGAAAGCTGGCCGACAGACCATAACTTCACTGCCACTTGAGGTTCCATTTCCTCTTTCAGAGAGTCGTCGATTTCCAAGCCTCTAAGTGTTGATACATTTTTTTAAAAAAAGCATCTAAAAAACACTGGACCACTCTCCTGTAAACTCTTCATGCTGATTCTTAACAACTGAAAGCTCCAAATGCTTTTCAGTGATTTTACGGAAGAGATCTCGCTCCCTTGAGGTTCCTGCCTCCTGCCTCACCTCAGCCCCCAAACCCAAACCACAAGTTTGACTCTTAATAAGACTGTAAGTCTTGGGGCGCCTGGGTGGCTCAGTTGGTTAAGCGGCTGCCTTCGGCTCAGGTCATGATCCTGGAGACCCGGGATCGAGTCCCACATCGGGCTCCCTGCTCGGCAGGAAGCCTGCTTCTCCCTCTCTCACTCCCCCTGCTTGTGTTCCCTCTCTGGCTGTGTTTCTCTCTGTCAAATAAATAAAATCTTAAAAAAAAAAAAAAAAAAAGACTCTAAGTCTTGGAATCTAGCCTAATAAGGACATAATCCAAAACATGGAAGAACTCTGTACTCGTGGGTAAATTAATGACAGCGTTTACTGGTAATAGTGGAAAAACTATTACCAAATAAACAAAAAAGCCTTAAATGTGCCCAAATGAGTGAAACATTAGATAATAAAAATTAACAAAGATGAACATACAGTAACTTGGGAAATGCCAAAAACACAATGTTAGGTGGGGAAATAGACAGAATTACACATATTATGATTACAACCATGTAGGAAATAGAAATCTGAAAAATGTTGGAAAGAAATTTGCTGAAATGAGACTAGTAGGTAAATGAGTAGACTGTGATTATGAGCTTTTTCCTACTTTCTGTTTCCTATGTTGCCTTTATAATTTAAAGCTAATTTAAAAGTATTAACACCTTTAAGTTAGCAATTCAAACATTTTCAAATCGAAGCAGTGCATCCAGGGGACGTGAGATGAGAGTATTTCTATGAGAATCGTCTGATTGCGGCAGTATCATTGGCCTCCAGGGAATGAGCGTGCAGGTGTTATTTGAACCCACCAATGAACTACAGATTGTTTGGCAAAATGTTCTGGATAATGGGGAGCCCTGCTCTAAGAACTGGATAGACGTTTGAGGATTTCAAGCCAATATAGGTCTAAAAGTTGGAGTCGAACAACAGATTTGGAAGTAGTTCTTTGAATCAACTTGGGCAACTGTATAATTCTTTAGGGCTCTAGGTGTAATGGCGATTTCTTTCGAGAGTAAGCTACACGAGACCAGGATCTATGATTCTAATACCGCTCTGATCTCTCTGATTCTGATGGGTGGGTGCAAAGTTTGTGGATGGACTGACTGATTTGCTGAGCGTCCATGGACATGTAGATGTACAAGAGTGATGCAATGGGGACACGTGGGATGGGGGTCACTGCACCTCCGGAAGGGAGCCAGAGCCAGGAGACTGCCTCTCTTTCCCCACACGTCTGAAGGATTCACTTGGAAATAGCAAATGGTTTTCCAACCCTCTCTGAGCAGAGAGGATGACAGCATCAAGTTACAGTTGCAGCAAGAGTCATTTACATTATATTCTAGTTAACTTCAGCAAGTAGAAATTGCGAATGGCAGTTGCGGAATTTCCTTCTCTAGAGATTTGCAACAATAGGTTAGATACACATCTAGCCTTGAATGCCTTAGGCGTGGTGTACAAAGAAGCAGAATGAACAAAAATAGCACTCACACGCAGCAAAATTCCATGGTGTGCTGCCCTTCTTTCCTAGATGCTACCAGACACCGATTTAAAAACCATTTATATCCTTCCCCCACCCACTGGCTGAATCGGAATCCAAACCACATCAGCCTAAGAAGAAACTCAGAAGGTTGGCCAAATCAGTTACCTGCACTAGCAGCTCCAGCTTCCTGTCATCAAGAAGATGTACTTGACATCGACGGCCCTCCGTCATCTACAAGAAAGACAAACAACGGTCACTGCGAGTCTGACAGCCTGGAGCACGGTGAAAGTGCCCCCTGCGCCGTACGCCCCTCCCCTGGGCAAAACTTCCACCAGAGATGGAGCTATACGATGCCAAGAGGTGGCAGGACTGGTTCGTTCGTTCCTTCCTTCAGAAATATTTATGGATCCCCTTTCCGTGCCTGGCACCATGCTGAGAGTTGGGTGTTTGGTGACACAAAGGACAAGGTCCCTGCCCGCATGGAGCTTACACTCTTAGGGGGGAGACAGGCAATAAATTAGCAAATACATTTCATAACCTAATACCAGGTGGTGATAAGTGTTCCATGCTGTAGCCATTCTTCCATTCAATAATTTCATCACCCCACATTAGGGACAGATTTCAGTATCTGGTCCCCCCACCCTGTCCCCCTTACAGAGCACCTGGGAGCAAACTAGCACCCCTCTGGAAACTGCATCTGATTTTTGTGAAGCTTCTTTCTCCACGGGATTTCTGTGTTAATTGTTTATTACCTAGTCCAGACAGTGCGCTTTCCCCGGTAACAGGGAAACCCAGGAGCTAACAAACCTGACCCCTCGCCCTTGCACCTTTCACTATGCACACCATCGGCAGTGCAAGAGACAGAGCGTCCCGACCGGTGTCATCAGGTCTTGGACCCACTGCGTCTTGGCTGCAGGATTTTGGACAAGTGTCTGTTCATCCCTGCAGCCCTGTCTCATATACAAAAGTGAGTGCGCTGAGCCCAGGGGAGTGCAGCTGAAATGTTTAATCACTGGCTTTCTGGAAGGAAGAAGCCTTCATTTGTAGCATTTGCTGGAGCCCTGGCAACACTCTCAAAGGAAATCTTTTGAAGAATGAGGCTTCCCATTGATGTCAGCTGGCCACCACTCCAAACCAAACTTGTCTTTCTGCACTCCAGATAGCTTCCCTGGGTCTGATTTCAAGGTAGTGCCCGACAACATATCTCCTACACACACTGTAACCTTAAATAATCCCAGGGGCATGGATGATAGTCAAGTCAAGTAATCAGGAAATTTTCCATCTGTGAGTGATGGGTTTTGAGCTTTTATTACCTTTGTTTTATTTAATTCTAAAATTAAATTTATAGAATTTAATTTTAATAATGGTTATGTTTTTACCAGTGGCACACAGAATTCCCCAAAACATACCAATGGGGCTCTCACAACAGCTAAGAGCTGGCTCTGACACCACTGTCTGGACCAGAAGACCCAGAAGGTTCCATCTAGCCCTCATATTGTTCTATGACTCCACAGCCCCCACCGAAACCACCTTCTTTTTGCCCAGCTAGCAGCCACTTCATGCAGGTCAAGGACAGGGAACACGTGGGCAGATCCTGGCCTCATCTCCACACCCGGCCGCCACAGTCCCTTCTCATGAGTGCTCTCTCCAGGAACAATGCAAGAGATAGCATCTTCTCTTCCTGTTCAACAGGGATTATCCTCTAACCATCAGCACGTCCAAGGCTGGCATAAATGCCTAGGGGAAAATTCTCTTATTCCTTCCTCAGAAGAAGCCAACCCCTCCAACTATCATAGAGTCAGATTTCCCTAGTTATGGGATCTTAACCAAAACAGCACACCCTGTTTGGATGGGGCCAAAGTAAAGTCTCTTGAATCTGAGTTATTCATAAGAATGACTCAGCAGTCTCCAGCTCTGAGAAAAAGCACCAAGAGAAGTTTAGCACGCTCAGCGGCCCTCCAACAGAGGTTAAAATAGACTTAAAAACCAAGGAACCCTTCAGTCCAAAGTCTCGCCATTTTGCACATGCATAAGCCGAGGCTGGCGGCTGTGGACATGAGACGGGTCTTATGAAAAGTCCTTATTCATTCTTTGGACTCTTAACTTTAGGTGTTAAATGCCTTAAAAAGAGAAAGGGCTCAAATCCCATTAGAATCTACAACTTTGCACATAGGAGGCATCCTAACTGACTGACTTCCTTTAAAAAAATCTGTCAGTTTCAAAAAAAAAAAAAAAAAAACTAACTAAATAAATAAACAAGTGGGACAACATCACAATAAAAAGCTCAGCTGCCTGGGTGGCTCAGTTGGTTAAGCGTCTGCCTTCGGCTCAGGTCATAATCCCGGAGTCCTGGGATGGAGCCTCACATTCATTCGGGCTCCTTGCTCAGCAGGAAGCCTGCTTCTCCCTCGCCCTCTGTTCCTCCCCCTGCTCTCTCTCTCTTTCTCTGACAAACAACCAAACAAACAAACAAATAAAGCTCCAGCAAAGGAAACCATCAACAAAAATGGAAAGCAACCTACTAAATGGAAGAAAATACTTGTCAATTATGTATCTGATAAAGGGTTAATATCTAAAAGATATAAAGAACTCAGATGACTCAATAGCAAAACCTCACACAATCCTATTCTAAATTGGGCAGAGGATCTGAAGAGACATTTCTCCTAAGAAGACATCCAGATGGCCAACAGACACATGAAAATATGCTCAATATCACTCATCATCAGGGAAATGCAATCAAAACCACAATGAGCTGTCAACCTCACATGTGTTAGGATGGCTGTTACCAAAAAGACAAGAAATAAGTGTTGAGGAGGCTGGGGAGAAGCGGGCAGCCTCGCACCTGCTGGTGGAAATGCACAGTAGGGCGGCCACAGTGAAAAGCAGTATGGAGGGTCCTCAAAAAATTAAAAATGGAGCCACCATGTGATCCAGCAATTCCACCTCTGGGTATTTATCCAAAGAAGAGGAGAACACTCATTCAAAAAGATAACTGTGCCGCCTTATCAAGGCAGCGTTCTGTAGGACAGGTCCGCTAGAGAAGCAACCCAGTCTCCACAGCTGAGTGAACGGATAAAGAATACGTGGTGTATATATACAGCGGAGTTTCACTTGGCTTCAGATTTCCTTCTTGCCATTCGTGACAACATGGATGGGCCCTGAGGGCATTGTGCTAAGTGAAATCAAGTCAGAAAGTCAGAAAGACAAATGATCTCATATGTGAAATCTAAACAAAGAAATCAACAAAACACCAAATTTGTGGATACAGAGCACAAATTGGTAATTGCCAGAGCTGGGGGGCCCGGGGCTGAGGGAAACTGGTGAAGCAGGTTCAAAGTTTAAAAGGTACAGATTTACAGCGGTTCAGTTCTTAATGGAAAGCACCCAAGGTTAACACAGTGGAAGTTCAAGGAAGAGAAGTGCTACAACTATCCAGAATATTACTTTGAAATTCCTTTAAAGACAGTTATTATAGGTTTCAGAAAAGTCTCTAAAGGGTGCGGACAGAGGAGAATTTGAAAAAAAAAAAATGCTGCTAGTCCTTAGCATCTTTAGAACACAAAGTTTTGAGCTTCCTTCATCATGAAAGGCTAAGGATATAAACACGTTCTTAACTTCCTTATCCACATTCTAACAAATTACACAAAAACAAAGGGAAATTGGTATCACCAAGATATTACTGGATCCAATGAAGTTGTAACTGCAATAATAAAGAGGCAGTATATCACTTTCCCAAAATATTTCAAAGCACACAATGCATGATGCAACTTTGAGTGTAGACCCATACCTAGGAGTTTACTGTGAGGCTCTCGTTTTCATCTGAAAAATAAAACCCTCATTCCATTAAATAATCTCACCTTATCTGCTCAGCAGTTGAAGGAATTAGATATACATCAAGATGTTAACATCTACTCAAAGTTTTCCAACTTCATTCTTCTCTTCCAAAAAGCCTCGATTTTTAGTCCCGGGGAATTTATTTCTAAGCATGCTCCCTAATTGAACAGGGAATTTCTCAGCTGCCTCCCTTTGGAAAGGCAAAATGTCCCTGAAAAAAAAGGCAGCACAGAGAAGTGCGTCCAAACAGAAACTCAACTTTGAATCATCATGTTTTTGAAAGTACGCTTTTCGTTGGACAGCACAGCCGTGTTTTGTTTTGTTTTGTTTTTCCTCCCAGGGTGTGTGTGTGGGGGGGCACGTTTTGTCCTTCCATCCTGAAGGAAGGCTGGAGGATCCTATTCTCATCAGCTCAGGAAAGGTTTAGATTCTGGGTGTGTACCAGGAAAGAGTGGACATCTGCAGCTTTGTCTGGCTTTTCAGTCATATTGACATTTTCTTTTGAATGCTAACAATTGTAAAATAATACAGCTTTGCTTGTTTTCATTTTCAGCTGCTGAGGCACAACTGCAGCGTTGGCATCCCCCTCAGAGGAAAGACTTTTGGAGAACAAGGCTTCTGGTAGATGTCAGCTGGCGACCCCTACAGTAACAATTCCATACCGAGCACAAGCCTGCCAAAGGCTCTGTGATTTTCAAAGAATATACAGCAAACTGTTATTTTGGAAGTGAGGTGTCCATCCCATTGATCCAACTTTGCTCTTAAGACACACACTGAATCAGGAAGGCTGTTCATAAGCATTGAGAAATGCATGCATGATACTAGCTTAAGGGAGCATAGCAGAATAGGAAATGCTATGTGTCCTACCAAGGCAGCCGATAAGATTATCATGCACTTGGACAGGAATTGGGAGGCAAAAATAAAATAGTTGATGTGCTAGGGGAGTAGGCTTATGGGTAGTTCCCTCCCATCCCATCTCAATATGACTTAACTTCTTTTTCAGTTAAAATATGTAAAAAAAAGAGACTTTATCTAGAAAAATGAATGGCAGTGTGTGAGGTCAGCCATAAGGAATGGATCCTGAGAAGCTTTGTTCCCAACAAATTTGTTTTAGATTGCCTATGTTTTTAATGTATCAAATCAGATTAATTAGTTTACAAGTAAGAATTGTAATTGTCACACAGGTCAGAATACTGGAGACGGAAGGTCTGACACATTCTCTCCCTGCAGGTGGAATTAATGGGAAGCCAACTGCAATCAGAAGTTGCTCAGGGAGCACAGAACCTGAAAGGGGGGGGCAGGGTGGCATTTATAAATATCTATGTCTGAAGGCATCCTTCTCCACTATCATGAAATATGCCTGTCGGTAGAAGGAACCACTGTCCAAATGTGGCAGGGAGTCCCCCCTCCAAGGCATTAGTAAAAAACAACTAACCAACCAGCAATGACAACTGCCCCCCCCCCCGTGACCTGGAGAAGGGCGGGCTACCAAGTCCAGCATGGCAAACATGTTTTATTAGGAACATTTTCTCTTCAAATTCAAAACTAAGTAAATCCCATTTTAATACGCTTTGTACTATCAACCTTTTCACTACATAGCACCTCTCGCTCTCTCCTCTCTCTCCCTCCTTCTTTCTCTCTGTCTCTCTCCCTCCTGCTCTCCCTCTGTCTCCCACTCTCTGAGCCACTGCTTGGACATCCTCCCTCTCCTGTTACTTGTCTATTTCCAAGTAAGTTATACAACTATGGTATACACACCTAGGTCCACTGTGGATGACATTTTCATTGAAATCTAGTACAGTTGTACAAATGACAACAGGGTCACTGATCTGGAGCTTAGCAACGCACATGGCTTTCAAAAATAAAAACTAAAAAATATTTCATCAACATGTTACTATTCTATTTCCTGAGGTACATTTATACAGAGACGGTTGTCCCTCAGGCACCGGGGAGTGGGGGGAGGGCAGGGTGCACACTGGGAGGGGAGGCAATGTTCACAGACAGCACACACGGCTTTGAACCCAGCCTTGATCGTGCCCACTTGGTGTGTCTCTGTGCAGAGTACGTTACTGTGCTGTGACTCATGTTCATTTGAGAGATGGTCACTTTCTGAGACAACAAAGTAAGAAACGAGAAAGGCTCACTAGGAATGTATAAAGTGAAGAACTAAGATTTCCCAAACATGCTTTATTTAGAAAAGTTACTAATACTCCCCTCTCCCAAACGTGAAATCCTATCCTTTAACATTCTACCACCAAATAGAAAATTCCAATTTCAAAAGCCTCCAAGCCAAGGTCCCGACACAGAGACAAGCCTCCCCTCCGGGCCCGGTGCGTTAAACCGCAGGGCGGCCCGAGGGAGCTGAACGGGCGGATGCATTATGGCAGCGCCTCACAATCTGCCCTGTGACCTGGGCCGCTCTGCGGCTCAGAAGGAAATTCCAGAAACATGACTACAACTTCCCAGTGCAACTCACTGTTGGAGCTTCTGCTCTCGGGGTGACCTCCACATGTGACTGACATTCCTCTCTCCACTCCGGTTTCCTTACACTAATGAAGGCCCAACGACCCAGTGAAGGTACCAGAAAGTCGCAGGCTCACGAAATCGCGATAATCATAAAGCTATCACATAGAGATGTATGAATGCGACAGGTGCACAGTGGTCTCCAGAAATGCCACTCACAGTAAATACACAGAAAGGACTTCGGGCAAATCAAAATTTACTGAAATTAAGCACCCGTTTGCTGCTGCTCCCACTTAACTTGTACCAGATAAAATAAATTATTATAATGTAATATTATAACGTCATAACAGGCATGGGGAGCCTCAGCCCATAATCTTTAAAGGTTAAAGGTGTTTTGCCTACTTTTATTATAATTTTCCCCTATTTAAGCTTACCTTTTTGTCTTTAAGTGACATCATATTAAAATAACATGACAAGGGAAGGAGACACACGGTGCTAGACACCAGAAGTCCGATTCAGAGAGAAAGACCTTGTCCCTATTTCGCCCTATGTCCTCTGGCAGATTATTTCACCTCTGTCTTGACCATGAGTCTCCTGGATTTATTTTTTTTTTTTTTTTTTTTTTTTTTTTTT
>PITA01002069.1:75105-172953 GCA_004023965.1 Spilogale gracilis | reverse complement strand
AAGGAATCTCCACACTGTTTTCCAAAGCGGCTGTACCAGTTTACATTCCCACCAACAGTGTAAGAGGGTTCCCCTTTCTCCGCAGCCTCTCCAACACTTGTTGTTTTCTGTCTTGTTAATTTTGGCCATTCTGACTGGTGTAAGGTGGTATCTTAGAGTGGTTTTGATTTGAATTTCCCTGATAGCTAGTGACGCTGAAAAAAGGCTGATTTTTAAAGGGCTAAGAGGTGTTGGCTCTAATGGGCTGGACCCCTGGGGACCATGAGACCCTAAGATGGGCAACCCCCCAGTCTCATTCCTTCCATGAGAAGCCTGTGTGGTCACCAACCTCTGCTGCCCCCCAAAAGATGACACCCCTTAACCCCTTCTTTCCAAAGGCAGCACCCAACCAGGGGCCCTGGGACCAGCTTCCTCCCCTCCCAGAAAGACAATGTAAGCCCTTTTGCTGCCAGCTGGGGCCTGGTCAGCCCTGGTAATAAGTCTGAGAGTCTAGAACTCTCCCCAGACACCCTCATTCTCCCGGAAGCACCCCTACTGAAGCCTGGGCTCAGCTTTTCCTAGAGGTTGCCTCGGGTGGGCCTGCCTGTTCCCCCCTGCTCAGCCTCTGCGCAGTACCACCTCCGTGAGTGATAACATAGCCACCTCCTTCTTTCCTGCCCCTCTGTCCCTGCTCTCTGCCTCCCACCCAGCCACAGGGAGCTGGGACAGACACAAATCAAACATGGCTTCAAATGCCATTCGAAGACAAAAATGTAACCCAGCCATCTAAAACTAAAAGGTTAAGGGAAAGCGAGTGTTTTTGAGGAGTCTGCTGCCATCCTGCAAAGCGACTTTTCAGTGAACGGGCTTTTTGGCAAATTGACTCGTCACAGGTTGAGGGAAAGCCGGGACGAGGCCAGTGAGGCTGGAGGAGGAGGGTTTGAAGCCAGACAGGGTGTGGTGTCAGCTCGGGGCCCCAGCGGAGGGCCAGGCTCCCTGGACAGATCTCCTCCCAGCAGATGGACTCTGGCCTCCCCTCTCTGGTTTACCTGATTCTCTGAGGTTGATCTGGGAACACGAGGCCTGGGCTGGAGATGGCCGGTGACTCCCGCTGTCTCTGGCCATGCCTGACCTTGCTGGATGCTGGTGCCCTGGCCCGTCCTCAGAGGGACAAATCATCCAGCTGTGACAGGGCCCCACTGGAGCGGCCTCAGAGCTCAGCGCGCAGCCAGTCTCAGCATGCGTAATTGCAAGGTGCTTTACTGGCTGCGCGGTTTCAGCCCTCGTCAAGTCGGTCCCGGCATCTGTTTGGAATGGTTAATAAAGGAAGTGATGCATTTTTAATCACCACAGCCCTCACTGCAGTTCAAAGCCTATCTCTTGCAATGCTTGCTGGGCCCTGAGATAACGCAGAGAGCCAGCCTTCCTCACATTCGCTCTCATTATCCAATAAGAGAAATACCCAGATTTGCCAAGTTGTCCCCTGGAGGGCTGCAGACGCTTTCCAGGTCCCTTCGTCCCCCATCCTGGCTTAATTCCTGGCCCTGACCATCCCCAGGGCTGCTGGGTGATCACACCACCCCAGAGGAGCTCCCTGAGACCAGGCGGGCCCTGCAGAGCTGAGGGGCTCACATAGTGGGGTTCTCGAAACTTTTCTGATACCATGTCCTGCCACCAGTCTCTGTCACCCTCCGAGGAGCTGCTCAGATGGAACCCCTTACCTGCCACCCAGTGGCAGTGTGACATAGGCAGATGGCTTACACTCTCTGAACCTCAGTTTCCTTTCCTGTAAAATGGGGCCAATAATTCCAACTTGGCAGGGTGGCCATCAGGATTCAGTGAGGGAATGAAGCACATGATAGATCGGTCACCTAAAACATCATTCTTGTCCCCTTCCTTCCCTGGATTCTGCACAGGGATAGGCTTTGGGACACCTTGGGATTTAAGAAACATGGATATCTGGGAAGGGGAAGGAAGCCCAGCTGCAGCTTCCTTCCACACAGGGGAGTGTGTTAATCCAGGAGCCTTTAGGCTGCAAAGGACAGAAACCACAGTCAGAAGAGGTGTGAGTGGTTGCAATGAGGGCAGAGCCCAGGAGCCTGCTTCATTGTGGCTGAGCCCGGGGGCTCCCTTACTCTGGTCACCATCTCCTGCTTGCCCTCCCCCGGGTCTTGTTCCCATGTGGGGGCTCTGAGGCTCCCAGCCATTCCTGACACCCTCTCCGTGATCCAGGGGAGGCCGTGTGCCAACCAGCCAGCCGCTATCACTTGGCTCCCCCTGGAGCTGGGCCGACAGGGTCAGCCCCACCTGGCCCACCACCCTGGGAGCGTAGAGGAGGACTTGCCTGTGCGTTTGTGGGGCAGGGGGCGTGAACTGAAGCTACAGGCAGCCCGTTTGGAGTTAGAGGGCGACAAGGGCCAAGCGGGCCATCTCAGCTCAGGCTGCCAACCTTCCACCGCAGGCTGCCACCCCTCTCTCTTTCTCTGCCAACTGGGGCCTATAAACAAGAACCATTTTTTCTTACCATTTCATCTTTTCTTTTCCCAGTAGTATATATTAAATAACAGCAAGATTTTTTTTTTCTAAAGCTGCCTAGGGCATACTGTGTTTCCCCCAAAACAATCCTCTGTCTTAGATGGCCCTCACCTCCTTTTCCCAGCCCCTGTGGCGGGGGAAATCCTGTCTGCGTTTTGCCTCCCAGGGGAGGAGCAGCGCGGAGAAGAGGCAGAGCGAGGGCTGTGGGGGCACCCCTGCCCCACATCTGTAAAACGGGCCATTCCTGGGCCCCCGAGGCCAGGGTGAGGACTCACGGGGGTGACTACAGATGGCACACAGGGGTTCTCAGGCCAGAGCGATTATTTAGCAAGGGTGAGGGCCTTGGATGGCCTGAGCTTCTGCTGTGAGAATGAATAGCACCCTACCTTTGTCCACAGCACTTCCCAGTTTATAGAGTGCTCACTGGGAGGCACGTGGGCAGCTCAGAACCACCGTGGAGGCAGAGCTGGGCTTAGAGGCCTTTCCATAGAAAGAGCTTGAGGCTCCAGGGGCCATGTAGCTCTGGGCTCTGCGGCCATCTCTACACTGACTGAGGGACTAGAGACTTTGGGGTGCTGTGCTGAGGAGATGACACCTGAGTCAGGCCTTAGTGACAGGCCAGAGCCTGGCGCAGAGCAGCCCTTAGTGTTGTCAGGTAAGAGAAGGACATCCCACGTTGTCTCCTTCAGCCTGAAGTTTGCTTTCTGTTTCTCTCGCTTTCATCCAGAAAGCACTGTCCAGAGGGCGCCCCCCTGCCAGGCCTGGTCTGGGTGGGGCAGGCATGATCAAAAAAGCCAGAGGTGGTCCAGTGGGGATGCCAAGGGCTTGACAGAGCAGAGTGCCCACTGAAGGTTGGCCTGAGGCTGGGGGGGTAGGGAGGGAGAGGAAGGCATCAAAGTTGTCACAGGCTCCAGTATCCAGGATCTGGCTTGGGGTCTGGGTAGGTAGCAGGGCTGTCACCAAGATGGGCCCCCAGTGTGCCTGTGGGGCAGCCAGGGAGGAGCCAAGTGAGCATTTAGCTGGCTGTCCTGCAGGTTGGGGGGAGGTCAGGGGCTGGGACAGACCGCCGGTGGGCACGCTGCCCCGCCATCCGCCCCTCGGCTCCCACCCCAGGGCCCAGCCCTGCCCTGCCGACCAAGAACAGACTCTACCTGCTGCCACTGCTGCCACTAGCCCACCCTGTGGGCCAAGGACACCCAAGGCCTTCTGCCTGGGCTATAGCCATCTGCCCAGGAACTCTCTGTGTCCCGAGCAGAAACCAGACGTGCAGGGAACAGAGCATGTCAGGATGGCACCTTGCCGTCCCTGAAATAAAAGCTCCCACACACTGTGACCTTCACCCTGAGCTGATTTCCTCTCCAGCTCCTCCTCCTCGTGAACAGAGGGTATAGGTTGGGACTCCCCTCTTATCCAGAGACCACCACACCCCTGGATCCAAGGGCTAGGAGTGCCCAAGAACAGCACCTGCAGACAAGCACCCCCCACCACCACCCACCCGCCGAAGTCTTCAGTGCCCTCTGCAGCCCTTGAGAAACTGCCCCCCATACCGAGCTGGGGTCTGCCTCCTGCCACTGCGGGCTGGGCTCCCTTGTCAGCTCTCCAGACCTGACCCTTTCTCTCCCTCCTGCCCTACCCTCTCCAGTCTAGTCTGCCCTGAAGTCAAGGACGGCACCCCAGGGCCCACTCTTCCTGTGACCGGGGCCAAGCCGCTTCCCTTGTCCGCACCCTGCTAGCTGTGCCTGCTCCCAGGGTCTTTGGAAGGACAGAAGCTACAGGCCCAGTCCTCAGCACACCGCGGGCCCTCAGCGTGTAGTGGCTTCGTTGTTACTGGCTACTCTAAGCCTCGGTTTCCCCATGAGGTTTACAATAAAACACCTAGCTCAGGGCCTGCCCTGCAGTAGGTTCTGGAAATGTTCTTTGTTGCTTTAGCTTTCATATAACTGAACTGAATCAACACACCCCAGTTTGCAGGAAGGAGTGGCAGATCTACATGAAAAGAGCTGGCAAGTGGAACCTGAGCTATTCCTCCCCGAGGTCCCGGTTCCCCACTTTCAGCTGGCAGGAGCCTGGAGGCAGAGTTGCCTTTAATGTGGTTGTTGAGTGCGGACACCGAGGTGGCATGAGTAGCGGGGTCACATCCCATCCAACTCGCTCACCACGTGACCCTGTACTTGGTGGCCTGAGTTCCACCTCACCTCCACGGTACTCCCAGTGGGGTGCTGGGAGGATCTTCACACTTGTGTGTGTGCACAGTCATGGGTGTGTACACACTGTGTTTTACGTGCCTCTGTGCGTGTGCGCGTGCTTCTGTGATCACGTAATCACACGGGTGTAAGAGTGCGTCTGTGAGTTGGGGTGCTGTTAGTGGGCACATGTTGGGTGTGGAAGGGGATACAGTGCCCACCGAGGTCCGTGGCCTCCAGGAGGCATGCCCTGTGCCCACTCACTGCTCCAGGGTCAGGGGCTTGGATCAGGGAGGGCCCCCAGCATTCCCCAAACACAGAAGAGAGTTGCCCTTCACCCCTACACCTGGAGATGTATCCCCTTCACCTGGCTTAGTCTTCAGCCTGAGGTGGCTCGGGGGTACTACTCAGCTCCAGAATGCATCATTAGGGGGAAAGCAAGGGCAGTGTATCCAGGAGAAAACCTCTGTGTGATGAGTGAGTCCAGAAGTAATACCTACAGCCATGCATGTATGCGTCTGGGTATATTCACGTAAAGACATTCTAGAAGGATACCCAAGAAACTGCTGCCCAGGATTCCCTGGGGCAGGGGGAGTCTTGGTGGACGCAGGAAAGTGGGGAGGGGGGCTCCCGGGGGGCAGAGGGAGCCTTGGTGGGCGCAGGGAAGTGGGGAGGGGGACTTTACACTTGATAGCTTTTCTATTTATGTTTGAACCGTGAGAAAAATGTTGACTATTTTAAAAGTTAAGCTTTTTTAAATGCATCAGTTGCTGAGTTTGGGGTGAATTGGCTTGTTTTCTGGCTATCCAAAGCCCCCCACCCCGCCTATCCCCAGCCCCACAAAGGGGAACGGGTGGGACTCAGCAAATCTTCTACCTTAAGGTTGGATGGGGTGAGAAAGTTCTCCTGGTTAGGGGTCAGCTGCCCAAAATGGCTGCGGATGATGGGGACCATGGAGAACAGGGTGGGTGGGGAATGGAGCCCTAATGACCCAGGTCAGAGTCTGGGTGGGGTTGCTTACCAGCCAAGAGGCCTTGGGCCTTCGGCTGGTGTGAGTCCCTCTAAGCCTCAGTTTCCTTATCTATAAGATGGGGATAAGAAACTCCAGCTGCCCACAGACTCGAGGATTAAATGAGACCCTGTCAGCACCTACCTGAAGAGCCTGACACCTGCTAGGGGTGAGGCTGAAAACCCAGGAAGGGCCCTTCAGAAAGGCCAAGGGGAGCCAGTGGGTTTTCAGAAGCTGCATCTCTCCTGGAGATGGGCAGGGCAACGAATCCCATTTGGGAGGGACTGTAACACACACACACCCTTCTCCTGGCCTCTGCTGACCTAAGGTATCTCTGTGCTCCCTGCCCATCTGCAAATCGGGCCTAGGAATGACAGGGCTCTGTTCCCCACTCTGTTCTCCATGGTCCCCATCATCGTGGCAGTCCCAGGTGCAGTGCAAAGGCCCTGGGGCACAGGCGTGGCTAGGCCCTGAGCCACATGCAGAGGCCTCAGTCCACTACCCCAGCCAGGAAAGATGTCTCTGCCTTAGGAAGAGAACCCCTGGTGGGATCTTTTAGGTGGCAGAAGAAGCTGGGGTGCTGGAGTGGTGGTATTGGGGCTCTCAATGGACCTCCCTCTCCAAGCCAGGCTTCATTCCTGCAGCAGATACCTGGCCTTCCTCCCACCCTACCCCCACCCCCTGCTCCAAAAGAGGGACACTCACCTTGACCATGCTCAGCTGGTTCCCATCTCAGGCCTTACTATGCTTATTCCTTACACAGAGCCCCATTCTTCTAAGCCGGCATTCAATCATCACTCAGACTTGGACTCAGCAGTCAGTTCTTCCCAGGGGCTCTTCTTGGCTGGTGTCTAAGGGTACCCCTTCCCATCTCATACACCTGCTTCTACTTTCTGTACTGGTCCAAGTGACCTTGTTTGTGTGTGTGCTTACCTACTTCTCTTGTTTGCCCCTTTCCTCCACTTGGACAGTCACATGACTGTCTTACTCCCTGTCACCCTGTGCTCCGAAGAATGTCTCTGACCACGTCTGGGAGCCTCTGCTTCCTCATCTGTGAAGTGGGGCTATGGACATCTCGAGTTGCAGGCTGCTTGTGAGGGTGACAGGAGTCAGTGCTAAGCTCTTAGAAAGCCTGGCCCAAAGTGGGGGTTAGTAGGTGGGATGCATGAATCATGGTCCCAAAGTGGCCTGAGAGCCCCCCAAAGTTAAGAACTACTTCTTTAGACAAACCCTCTTATGGTGCAGATGGGGAAATGGAGGCCCAGAGAGGAACTAAATGCACTCCAGGTCTCACCCAGGGCCCCTGCCTGGTGGCCTCAATCTCCCTCTCCACACCTCTATTCAGGGGGGCTGCACAGAGACACATTCCTGCCTGCCTCCCTCAAGCAGGGAGTTTTCCAGACTCAGGCTGAGCTTCTGGGCAGAGCTGCCTGGCAGGATAGAGGGGCATGGAGGCCAAGCTGGGACAATCGTCTCACTATGCTGCTGGGTGGTAGGGCCTCAGGCTGGTGGGCAGGGCGGTCTGGGGCCCAGAGCCAGGACAGGAAGGCCGAGGGTGGGTGGGACAGAGCCCTCTGTGGCCTTTTCAGAGGGAGGCCCCAAGAGGGGCGTGGGGGAATGGGAGGACCGCCAGGACTTGGGCCAGCATGGTAACACCTCATGTCTGTCTGATTTACAAGGCGCCTCCTGTCTGCCCACTCCGGGAGCCTCACTCTGGCCTCTGAGGCAGGAAGATCACAGACGAGGAAGCGGAGGCTGAGGGGCGTCCCTTAGCTCATGAGACCAGAACTGGGAGCCCCAGCGGGTCTGTGAGCACCACTGTATGACTTTGGGCAAAAAGCTTAACCCTTCAGGGATAAGGGGATGAGACAACAGGGCCACCTAGAACGAGGAGAGGCGTCCCTGGGTTCAAGTCCCGGGACCACTGCGTACCTTCTCTATGTCTCCGCTTCCGCGACCCCAGAGAGGAAGGATGACAGCACCCTGGCTTTCTCCCTGGCCACCAGCACAGTGGTCAGGGGCACAGACCCAGCACACCACTGCTCACGCATGTCTGCGGCGTGTGTCACAGCCGATTTGCGTCGATGGGCACGGAGCAGGCATGGGGCAGAACGGTGCCCTGCACCTCCTCCCTCACCCTCGACTCTGCCCTAAACAGAGACACTTCTGCGACCATGAGATCAGCCAAACTCTCGCTGTCCCCTTCTGCTGTAGCAGTGTGCTGGTCCAGCCTCTGGGGTCAGTATCCATGTGTACCCCGAGACACAAAAACATCCCCACCCCATGACCCAGAAATTCCAGGAACGGGTCCTAGAGGAACATCCCCGCTTGTGCACAGAGGCCGTATTGATGGGATGTTCCCGCAGCCTTGTTTACCAGGAGAGGAAAGGTGGACCCAAGCCTGGCACCCACCTGGGGTGGCGGGAAACCCACAGGGGTTCCAGGCGGCTTTCCAAGGGGTGACGCGCAGGAATATTGGAGACCTAAAAACACACTCGAGAGAAGTGTGGAGCGAGGGGGTGGGGTGAGAGTGTTTTCTAGAACAGACTGTGTTTCTGTGTAGCCAAAAAACATATATATGTGTGCCCAGTCATGGGTACACATTAGAGAAGGGCGCCCAACATGTGTTTGAAGTCACACTGGTTAGCACCTGGAGAGCTGGGATGGTGGATGAGTTTATTTCCTTGTTGTGCTCTGCTGTTGTTCCTACAGTCGAGGCCGTGACCCCGTATTGCTTGTTTAATGACAGGGAGGGACGGACAGTGTAACTGGGAGGGGTGCAGCCTCCCCCGCCCCTTTGGAGATTGACATAAATTCCACAAATATGTCCCTTCCAGGGCCTGTGACAGTCTGGAGCTGCCTGGCCCTGAGTTCCCTCCTGGGTCATGCCCTGTCTGCACACATGGACTTAGCCACCCACTGCTCTCTGCAGACAAGCCCACTCACAGAAGGTCCTGTGGGCTTTGCATGGACTCCCTGGAGCTAGGGGCTCCCAGGAGGGTCCCTTCCCATGCTCTTTTTCTTTGCTGTTTTCTCCCCTTTCCTTTTCAGGAACAGACAGGGTGCCCCCTGGGCCTGAGACATAGGAGCTCAGAGCCACCCAGACCCCACCATAGAGCCCTCCATGTAGCCCTTCCAGAAAGCACAGGCTGCCCAGAATTCTTACAGCAATGATCAGGTTCTTTTTAAACTTTCCAAGTTCAGATGGTGTCAGAGGATCAGCTCGTCGTTGCCTATTAAACCTATCTGGGGCGCTTTTAACAATGAAGGTGCATATGTGAACTGACGCTTCACCAGAGAACATACAGAGAAACTCAGGAAACAATAGTCAACGTCATTAGTCGTCAGTAAAATGCAATTTCAGACCACAGTGAGATTGCACTTCAGAACTCTGAGAGTGGCTAAGATAAAAAAAGTCGTGGCCAGGATGCAGAGACACTAGTTCGCGCCTACATCACTGCTGGGGACATTAAGATAGTCCGGCTGCTCGGGAAGGCAGTTTGTCAGTTTTCTTTCTGGAGCAAATATGCCCTCACTGTGCTCCCCAGCTGTTGCACTCTTGGGCATTTCTTCCAGAGAAATGAAGACTTAGGTTCACATAGAATCCATATCAGAATGTTTGTAGCGGTTCTACCCATAAGGGCCCCCCAACTGGACACGACCCAGATGTCTGTTAGTGGGACAGCGGGTGTGACCATGCCGTGGAGTTCGCCTTAGGTCCACAACCATCCAAAGGAGATAATGGGTTGCTCAGCAACTTGGATGAACCCCCCAGGGGGGAATTACATGGAGTGAAAAAAAACAGTCTTAAAGAGTTACTCGTTCGTTGCACAACTCCAAGTTTAGAACATTCTCAATACGGCAGGATTGAGAGATTGTGGAGACTGGGAATGGATGGGTGGTTTTCAGTGGGGAGGGACTGGGGAGGAGTGGTGGGCGTGGCTGCCGGGGTAGCCCAGAACCTGGAGGGGAACCATTGTGTCATTGATTAAGGTGGGAGTTAAACCAAGCTACGTGTGTTAAAATTACATGCGCATGCATACACACACGCGCAAACGTGCATGCACACGCATGCACCCGCGTGCTTCTCTCACTGGTGAAGTCAAAATAACCATGGCAGAAGCTACCTACGTCAGTCCCGATGGTGCCCTACATTTGTGCAAGATGTTATCCCTGGAGGAGGCTGGGGCAGGGGGTGCATGGGACCCCCCCAGTACACTGTATTTTACTGCTTCCTGTGACTCTATGGTTATTTCCAAGTAAAGAATTTTAAGAAAACAAAATAAAATACCCACAGGGCAGGAACACACCCCCAGAAGTTATATGACTTAACCAGCTGGGCGTAGGGCCCAGGCATCATCAGTACATCAGAATTCTTAAAAGTACCGTCCCCGGTGTACAGCCTGGAATAGAAACACTGACCGCTTCCTCATTCAGCAGAGGGAAGCTGAGGCCAGAGAAGAGAAGGGGTTTTCCCGAGGCCACACAGCTGCTGTAGGGCGCCCAAAGGGACCTCTAGCTACAGCAGGCCCAAGCTCTGGGATTTTTCCTGCTGCTCCAGGCTATGGCTGAACCATGCAGGGTTTTTTATGTAAATTTTTATTGAAATACAATGTACAGCCTGTTGAATTGTCACAGACAACACACTTGTGATCTGCACCAAGGCCACTAAACCCCCGATGACCCAGCCACCCAGCCCCTCCTGGCCCTGCCGATCATGGTCTGTCCCCCACGGGGCCCTCTCCTGACTCGTTCCAACATAGAGCAGTTTTTCCTGTTTCCGAACTTGGTATAAACGTCTGGATGCTGTTTAGGAGCTGTGCTAGAGGGGACTGGAACAGCCAGTTTATTCGGAAGGAAAAGGAAGTGGCCTCCAGGAGCCCACTACAGTGAGGCTGGGGGCAGGGGTTCCAAGAAATGACTGTCCCAGGGCAGACGCATTGTCCAGGGTGGTCAGAAGGGGCTAGTTTTCCCCTTCACCCAAAATGGAGACAGGAGGAGCTGGAGCCCTGCCTAGATGACTGAGTCTTATGCCTGAGCCTGGTCCAGAGTTCCCGGGGCAGGGAGTGGTAAAGAAGCTCAGTCCTCCAGTAAGACTAGTGGCCTTGAAGAAGTTTCCCCACCTATAAAATGAGAGTTTTATATATGTGAATAAAACAAATGTCTTTTTTTTTAAAGATTATTTATTTATTTATTTACTTATTTGACAGAGAGAGAGAGATCACAAGTAGGCAGAGAGGCAGGCAGAGAGAGAGGAGGAAGCAGACTCCCCACCGAGCAGAAAGCTTGATGCAAGCCTTGATCCCAGGACCCTGAGATCATGACCCGAGCCGAAGGCAAAGGCTTTAACCCACTGAGCCACCCAGGCGCCCAACAAATATCTATCAATATACAATTAATGTTAATGTAACATGTTCTTATTTCACTGACTTACTCTTACACATTAACATGATCTATATTATGTATGTTATATAATATATGTATATTACATTCACATATGTATGTTGCATAATAGGTATATTGAGTAATGTACAAATATTTTGAATCCTATCCATACTAGTGATAGCTGATGTTTATGGAATGCTGACTCTGTGCCTGGCATTATTCTAAGTGCTTTAAATGTATAAGCCAGTTGACTCTCTGCAAAACCCTACAGTTGAGGATATTAAATTGAGGCACAGAGAGGTTCATTAATTTGCCCTAGGTCACACAGCTAGTATGTAGCAAAGCTAGGATTTGAACCCTGACCCTCTTGGCTCTAGAACTCACATTTGAACATTGAATATACACCATGACATGTAAGGTAATAGCTGTGTTCGTATATCAAATATGCATGCACTGGCACTTGCTGGTTTACAAAGTGCTTTTGCTTTCTCACCTCTCCTCTCATCATCTGTGTGAGGTAGACCTATTATTGCCACCACTTGTTCCAGAAGAGGAGGCTGAGTCTTAGGGTTTCTGTCACCGCCAAGGTTGGAACTGTGGTGTGAGCTCAGGCGGTTGGTTCCAAATGCAGGTATGCTCAGAATCATCGTACCTCCTTTAGAGGCTCCAGTAGGACTAAATGAGTTGATACCCGGGAAGGATTAACAGCAGTGCCTCCTAGCACAGAGAAGCTGCTCCAAATAGACTTGCTGTTATTAGGGAAAGGGGGAGAGGTAAAAAGAGGAAGGAAGGAAGCAAGCAATCTGCTTAGGAGGTCACAGTCAGCAAAGAAGCCTGCATGGAGGAGTTATTACTCAAGAAGGGTTTTGTAGGGTGAATAGGAGTTTGATGCAAGATAAAGAGGCAAGGAACAGAACGGCTTCCCAGGTACTGGGTGCCCCGAGCTGCACCTGTCTTGTGCCTTCTGAGGGTTATGCAAGGGTTAGATGCAGACGTGTGTGGGAACAGCCCCTAGCACCAGGTGGGCTCTCTGCAGCCAACTGGGATGTTGCCGGGTTCTCATGATGTAGTCAGAGCAGGATCAGAGCTAGGGAGTGAATCCCTTGGCTTGTGTTGGGTGGCTCTATGCCTGGGCACCGTGGCATCACTTTGCTGCGTCTCTGTCACATCATATTGGTACATCCTCCTATGGCTCATCTGCATCTGAGGGGCCAATTGTTGGGGAGGGGGCTGAACGCTGGTCCCCTTATCTGGACTCAGAGCTTCCTGAAAACAGGAGCTCCTCACCACTCCCAGGATGGGGTCCTGCTGTGGAAGGGAAGGAAGGCCCGCCTGGCCTGCCCCACCCTCTCTCCCCCCTGGAAAAGCCATCGCCCACCCGAGCAGGCACAGGACAGTGAAGAGTCTAGGACAGTGTGGACAGTCTAGGACAGAGTCTAGGTAGTCTGGAGTGTGACTGGAGGGCATCCCAACACTGCCCCTTAAGTCATCTTTCCTTGTTGAGCTTTGGCAAAACCTCACTGACACAGGCAGAGTTGCTGAGCCCATGGTGCTTGGTCCTGGGGTGCGCTCTGGCTCCAGAGGGGGAAGGGACCCTGGCTGTAGCCTCTACAGCTGGGGTTGGAGAAGGAGGAGGGGCCTCAGGCAGGACGCTGTTCTGGAGAATCTAACCCGCTGACTATGGGATCCAGCAAACCAGCAATGCTTTTGCTGCACCAGAATTGCAGGGCTGAATCCCAGATGATGCATGGCAAGCGCCCAGCGTTGGCTCAGAAAGGCAAAGGCCAAGTGCTAAGCACAGGCCCACAGGAAGCAGGGGCCCTAGACTTCTGCGGCATCTGGTTGGGGAGGCACGTGAAGGGTGGCCACGCTGGGGACAGGTGACATCCTAGGAGGGCAGGCAACCTCTGGCATGGGAGGAGAGGTGCAGCCCAGGAGCGCTGCCTCCAAGGGTGTGTCTGGTGTCATAGAAGCTGCTCCCCAGAAGGGCAGGGCCAGGCTGTGCTGGGGAAACCAGGCCACACTCCAAAGTCCCAAAGGCCTAGGACACTGACCATGCCACCACCCACAGCAGACAGAGGCTCATGTTTCTCCATAGTTGTTTCAAATCCATTATTTGTCCCCATAAACAATTTACTTATCCCCCTTTTACAGATGTGGAAACTGAGACGGGTAAAGGGACTTAGAGCAAATTCATGGTGAGTGAGGGTGGAGTAGGGTCTGACCCCAGGGAAGGCTGGCTCTGGGCCCAGATTCAGAGTAGGATAGCAAGTCCCTGTGCAGGGGCTCTGGACTCCAGACATGGAGTTCATGAGCCTGGCCTGTGGTCTACGAGGACTTGGACAGGAGGCATCTTTAGGGACAAAGCATGGTGGTCACAGGCCAAACACACCTGAGTCCCAATCCCAGCCCAGTTCCAGTCTCAGAGCTGTTAGATCCTGCCCATGGTGCTTCTCCACTCTGAGCCTTGGTACCTTCAGCCATGATGAGGCTAGGAGGCTGCCTCACATGCCACTGTGGGACCTCAGGTGGGGCTCCCTCCCATCCCCTGATTCTCCTCACCTGTACTCACCACCTCTGACCCACCATTTGTAGCAGGCAACAGGATTGACCAATTTTCCTAGTGGGGCCAGCAATGACCAGGACCCACTAGGCCGTTCCTAGAAAAACAGGCAGTGAACAAGCTTAGCTCCTTTCACGTGGGTTTCTAAAAGAAATAAAACCGAGCAATGGGATGACAGCATAAGGGACAGGGTGGCTATGGACACTCCAGGAGCTGGAAAGTGAGTGTCAAATGTGGCAATGGGGGGCCGAGTCCCCTAGGTAAAGGGAACACGTGCAAAGGCCCTGGGGCAGGAATGTGGTTGGCATGTTACAGGAACAGCGAGGTAGCACGATGGTTGGAGGTGGGGGTAGGATGAGAGGACGGTGAGGAGGCAGGGGCCAGTTCATGCACGGGTAGGGTTTGTCAGGGGCAGGAGGTCCCCGTGCAGCAGCCCCAGGCCCTCATCGGGTCTCTGACTACAAGGAGCTTCAGGCTGGGAGACTCCCTGTGGGGCCTTGGGTCTCAGTTTCCCCAGTGAACAGGGAGAAGCTGGACTTGACGTTGCCAAGGGTCCTTTGTAACTGAGCTCTCCGAACTGGCACGTGGGATAGAGAGAGGGCGGCTTCCTGTCAGAGGGAAAGAAAGCACATGGTTTCTTGCATGTGGGGGCCAAACACATTTCCCAGGGCTGCTCACCTCCCCCAGGGCCTGTCCGGGGATCACCCAGTGTGGCCTGAGCTGGCATGGCCCCCGGGAGCATTTGTTGTGTGGGGGTCATGGGTAACGCTGTCTCACTTTTGCCACCTCAGGAGCTCCTTGGAGACCGGAAGCAGCCTGTCCACTGACCGCTACAGGTACTGTTGCCCCCCACACACACTCTGGGCCCACTCTTCCCACCGACACTGAGGGTGGGCCCAAGAGGATCACGGGAAATTAGTCTGCCTCTTTAGCCCGAAACCTCCCCCAGGGACCAGAGGTACCGCTGACATAACCTCTGAGAAGCAGTCAGCAAAGAATGGTCCCCTGAAGACTAGGGCTCAGCTAATAGTTCCTCTGAGGGTCAAAGCTGGCATGACAAAAGCCCATAGTGTCCCACTTCACTACTGCGTGGTACCAAATACTAGCCCATTTTACAGAAGTCACTTGAGGAGGAATCTCAGCCAAGGGAGTAGAGCCCGGATGGGAACCCAGATCCTGCTGTGAACACTACCCAAGGCCTCAGTATACACTCCCCGCCCTCTGGGATACAGCCCCCGGGCCAGCGGCGGCACCGGCACACATGCTGTGCCCACAACATTGGCACACTCTCTCCTCAAGCGCTCAGACCCTTGCTCCGCCCCTCCTGCGCGTGGGCTCACACCTACCCCACCCCCCCAACCACCATGGCCACACTGTTTTCACGTGCTCACAGCCAGACACCCCTGCCTGGGCAGCCCCGGGGTGAGAGGTTCACAAAAGTCCTACAAAGCAGCTGAGCCACTGCTTTCTCTGAAAGCCTCCCACGATTCAGACAGCAGTGTGGCCCCCCTGCTTTACCTGCTCTGCCAGCCCCGAGTCAGCACTCTGCTCAGGGCAGGCAGGGAAGGCTCTAGAATGAAGGGAGGGTGGATGGGGCTTTTGTCCTAGAGCATCTGGGGCTTGGGGAGGGGCTGTCACATGTCCCCCACTCCCCTCAGTCTTGACCCAGACCCAACTCTCACCAGACCAGACGAGAGGTCACGGTCAGGAAATGGCCACAGTAACTACCACTGCTTGAGGCTGGTCACATTTGACCTTGAAGCCAATGACCTAGTGCCTTCACAGCCCTGGAGGACCAAACTCGGGGTCAGAGCAGACAGCAGGACCCCTCAGCTCTGTCCTTTCCCCCTTCTCCACCCAGCCCTTGTTTCTGAGTACCGATGGGTGTCGGGTGCTTCCGGTACTGTGAACAGTGTGGTGGCCCTTGCTGAGCTACTGCGTCCGCAACAGGCTGCAAACAAAGGAATGGGGCTTTTTAATACTGTGTCAGGGGTGGTAAATTCTATGGAGAAAAATAAATCAGGGCAAAGAGGATAGAGAGTGATAGGAGGCTGGTCAGGGAAGGCCTCTGTGAGGAAGGGCCGTCTAACCAGAGACCAGAAGGGGAAGAGCATCCAGGAGGTGGGGATGGCCCGTGCAAAGGTCCTGAGGTAGAACACCCTTGGTCCATTTGAGGAACAGAAAAGAGGCAGGTGCTAACTGGGATCTGCCTCCATTCAGTCCTTGATCTTACAGTCCCATGCATCTGACTGTGACTCTCATGGCAGCCCGGGGATGCAGGCAGAGCCAGAATCAATGTTCCCATTTCCCAGATGAGGAAAACTGAGATGCAGAGACCAGAGGAATATGGTGTCAGACCTAGGCCCAGGATCCAGGGCCCCCACCGATCCTCTTCTACCAGCACCCGACCCTTTCTGTGCAGTTACATTGTGGGAGCCTTGGGGAAACCTGGCCCTTGGGCCCCAGTGGAGGAGGTGCCATTCTGCCCAACCATCCCACAGAGGTTCTGGAAGCCCCATTCATAGCTTGGGAATTCAGAAACAAAGGTCCCAGCCAGCAATTGCCTCCTTTCAAAGACACAGCCCGCTTCCTCCCGCCACAGCCACAGGGCGTGAGAGGGAAGCTGATATCCTGGTGGGGGGGAGAGGGGAGGGGCGGGGCGGCACTTCAGGAGGCCTGTGCTACCTCGGCAAACAGGCAAACAGGCTGCTCACCCTTGGCAGATGGCCACTGTCACGCTCCTTCCCCATCGGCCCCGCGGTTTCCCTCCCGGGTCTCCAGGGGCCTGTCTCTCCCCAGCCCCGGACAGTGTGGGGCTTGCTGGGTCCAGCTTGGGCCCAGACTAACGATGCTGGCTATACCCTTAACTCTGGCTGGGCCTCACACTCTCTGTCTGTACAAGAGGAGCCTTGGACTGAGCCATTTTGAATACCCTTCCAGTTCTAACTGTCCACGATGGGACATTTCTGGGCGAGTTACTCTCCAGGGCAGGATTTCTCGGTTCCACCACTACTAACAGTTGGGGAGGGATTGTTTTTCATTGTGGGGACCGTCCTGTGCATCAAAGGACAATGAGCAGCATCTACACACCACTAGATGCCAGTAGCACACCCTCCCCACTTGCAGCAAGCCCCAGATTTCTCCAAACATTGCCACACGGCCCCGGTGGGGAGGCGCGAGGTAGCAAAACCGCCCCAGTCCAGAACTGGTAGGTGTGCCGATGCCAGAGAATACCCTCCTGGTGCAGGTGACTCTGTTCTTTGGCTTTGTCAGAGCGAAGGCCTGGGGATCAGGCCCCTGGTTCCACTCTCGGCCCCCAGGAGCCTGGCCACCCAGCTCAGCATCAGCTCCCATCTAAGGCTGCTGTCTCCTGGATGCCACGCCTCACCCATGGCCCAGAGTCTTTTCTGAGCCTCAGTTCCCTTACCCCCAACCAGAGGAGGGTCGTAAGGACATCACAGGACCACCGCTGTAAATGATGCCTGGGGACCTGGAGCAGCAGGGTGGGGAGCATGCTGTGCGTAGGAGAGCACGTTGTGTGCTAAGACCCTTCCATTCAGAGACCCAAGATCCTTCATTCCTTCCACTGATGGGGACTGGGTGCCTGGGTGGGCCTGGCATGGGGCTGAGCGAGGGGATGGGCGGTAAAAAAAAGAGAGAGGGGCGCCTGAGTGGCTCAGTTGGTTGAGCGACTGCCTTCGGCTCGGGTCATGATCCCGGAGACCCGGGATCGAATCCCACATCGGGCTCCCTGCTCGGCGGGAAGCCTGCTTCTCCCTCTCACTCCCCCTGCTTGTGTTCCCTCTCTGGCTGTGTTTCTCTCTGTCAAATAAATAAAATCTTTAAAAAAAAAAAAAAAAGGAGAGAGAGAGAGAGAGAGAGGCAGGGGCCCTGTCTGGGACATACCCGGGAGCTGCTCCTGCTGCAGTCAGCCTAGAGCGGCAATAAACAAGGAAACAGACAGGATCGTTTCAGAGGACGGCATATCCAGGGGAGCAGATCAGACGGTGGGGTGAAGGAGGCTCTGAGGAGGTATTGGAGGTGATAACTGACGGATGATGAGTGACTGCCCCAGAGGAGAGGGCTTCTCTGGCAGAGAGCCCTGCATGCAAAGACCAGAAGGCTGTCATGGATTAGGGGACACAGAGGGGGACCGGGTGTGGCGGGCTGGAGCTCAGAGAGGTCAGCAGGATCCAGTCAGGTCAGGAGTTTGTCCTTTATTCTGAAAGCAGCATGGGGCCACATGATGGTGAGGAGCAGGAGAGTGACATTTTATGGTCCCAGGGGCTGGTGTGTTGGGAATGATCCCTAGAGCGGTCAGAGCGGAAGCAGGACCCACTGGCAGGAATGGGGAGAAAGGCCAGGCCCTGTGGTTCTGCTCCATCCCCTGTGACTGCCAGATCCCAGGGCCACACTCCGCCTGCAGCCCCTTGTTCCTGCCCAGCAGCCCCCGGCCCGGCAGCGGGCCCCTCAGCACCGAGGCTCTCCTCCCTCCGCCCTCCCTTTCTAGCGACAGGAGTCCCCTCCCAGCAGCCAATGAGCAGCTGTCATCCAGGTTCCATTTTAGATTTTATCAATGTGTCCCTGTCACCCGGGCAACGGCTGCAGCGGCCCTGTCAGTCTTTCTCTGCCTGCCTTTCAGAGCCAAGCTGCTCCCACCCACACCATGTGGCTAAGTGGTGGTGAGTTCTCGTTCACACAGGCCGGACCGGGATTCCAACAAACGTAACTGATCTATGTATGAAGGTCGGCGTTGGTCCACCGTTTCGCCCCCTTCTCGCCTCACACCCAGGACTTTGGGGCCAAAGCGGCTCTGGGCCAGGCAGGCCAGGGTGGGCGACTGCCTGGCCAGGTGTGGGTGAGGCCAAGGGTCCGGGGCCTGGTCAGAAGAAGGGGCTTGGAGCCGCCATCAGGAGCCCCAGCATCTAGGCCCCCCAGGATGATGGGCCAGGGGCCCCTGCCACCGGGCACTGCCAGGGCTGCCTCGGTTTGCCCTGGGGACCCCCAGGGGAAACCCAAGAAGAACCAGCCGCCAGAGACAGCAGCAGTGTGAGACTGCCCCGGGTGAGCAGCACCACCGAGTTGCGAGGCTTTTGTGCGCGCTGCTCTTTGTATTGGAGGCGTGTGCTCTAGGAGCTGGCTGGGCAGGGCTGGGCCATGTGAGCGGGCGCTGCGGCGGGACCAGGGTGGGCCGGAGTGGCCAGGCCCCCAGCTCCTCCCAACCCCTCTACGCGTCTCCGTGGAGGAGCTGCAGTGGTCTGGCTGGAGACGGAAAGGTGAAAATGCTCAAGTTCAAGGCCTTTTGCCTGGATTACTGGCAGTTCCTATGTCTGCAGCCGCTGCATGGAGTCTATAAAAGGTAGGTGGACCCTCTGGGAAGAGCTCTGCCACAGGGCAACGGGCTGTGAGTTGCGGTCCCCCCACACTATAGCCTGTCAACTGCAGGGCCTCCTCAGGTGGGCCCAGGGTCCCCGCCACCGGCCAAGAACAGCGGGGGTGTTTGCCACGGGTCACTTTGCAACTCAGCTTATTTGTACTCTCCTCCGCTCCAGCCCTGAAATTGGTAGGCTTTCTGCAGGGAAGTGCTCACCCCAGAGTGTTCGGTGGGCAAATGCTGAGTTTCATTGTTTCTTGCTGCTGGGATCAGCCCTGGAGCAGACTGGATCCTGGGCAGGTGTGACGCCTCAGGAGGGCAGCTTGACCCTCCCACGGTTCATTCCCTTTGGCGTAATGGGTGCCTCGTGTGATTCACAGGTGCAACTGCCTGCATCCCACGCAGGAATTTGATACCTATTTGGGGAGGCTGAATGAGAGATGCCTGGTCTGGACGTCAGGGGACCAGAGTTCAAGTCCCTTCTCTTGCTGTCGGGCTCTGGACAGGTTGTTTGCCCTCTCTGAGCCCGTTTCCCCATCTTTTGGTGCTTGGAACTGATACTAGTGGCATTTGGGGACTGCTCCCTGAAATGAGGGCTGCAGACACCGCGAGTGCAAGTGTCAACAAACCTGACACTGTCTTCTGCACGTGTGTTCTGTGGGTACGCACACCTTGGCCAAGAACCGCTGCGCCGAGGCCTAGGCGGGCAGGAAGGGCTTCTGGGCCATCCCTGAGGTGCCTTCAAACGGCTTGGAATGAAAGCCCTGGGAGGAGGGAATGCGAATACCAGCTATTCTGAGGGAATTAGTTTTTCCTGATTTCACACTCTGTGAAGTCTACAGCTATTAGCATGGGAGCAGCTCTGGGAGAGCATGGGATCTTTTCTTTTCTCTTCCAGGGGCTTTCTCCAAAGAGGGCGGGCCCTGAGGGTCTCACGGCAGCCTCAGAAAGGAAGTCCCTGCTCTTGGGTGGGTGCCAGGGAAAGAGGCCTGTCTTGCATCTGATTAGCACTCGGTGTCTGAGCGAAAGGCCCCACCAGGTGGGATCTCCACCCAGTGCAGGTGGTAGAGCCTCCGCCCTCCCCCTGGGGACTTTGTTGTTGGAGCCTTGCGGCACCTGGTGTATTCTGGCTGTTTTCGAGGGAGGTGTGGAGGGTGGGGCCCTTGACAGGCTCTTTCATCCACAGCCCTACTGCTAAAGAGGCACCAAGCCCCCACTCTGAACAGGTGAGCTGAGTGAGGCCGCAAGTGAGCATCCAGTAAGCATTTGGACCTATGTCTCTCTTGTTCTGAGACAGTCTCTTTGGAGTGCTCCTCAGCTTGAGGTCATGCATGCACACCAGGGCCCCGGAGCAGGAGGGAGGACTGCGGCACAGCTCTACCCCACAGGGGCTCAGATGGGAAAGGTGGGATTTGTGGCCAGAGCATTGACAGAGGAGCAGGTGTGAGGACTTCACGGAGGAGGTGACAGTGGAGCAGGCAGTGAAGTGTCTGGAGAAGTTGGCAGGGCTGAGAAGGAGAAGGTGGGTGTTCCAGGCAAAGGGAAAAGCATGTGGGGAAAAAGACCCAGATTTCAAAGGGCAGATGTCTTCAGGTGGTAGCAAAAGATCATGGAGCCAAGGGGGGGGGGGTGCCAGGGACTGGGGTCCAGGAGCAGGGGCTGGGCTATATACTGCACACAGTGAGGACCCCATGAGAAATATAGGGAGGGAGGGACAAGCTGAGTGTCAGCTCTGGGAGTCCCATGGTCCTTGTGAGCATCCTCACTCAGCCTCCAGGGGGAGCTGCTGACAGTCCCCTTGGCCCTCCCACCCTGGGAAGTTCATATTGAGTTGGGGCTCTGTTCCCAAGCCCCTACTGCAGCCCAGATGCAAAAGGGACAAGGTGTTCAAGGAGCTTCCAGCCTCCAAGGGGAATAGACCCACTAACAAGCCATAAAAATTAAAGATGGGGAACAGAGGTGACACAAAGCTACCAAGCAGGATGAGGGAGAGTGTCTGGGAGAAATCAAGGAAGTCTTCCTGCTGGAGGTGGCATCTGAGCTGCTTGTAGGAGGGGGATTTTTCCAGACAGGGAAGGGCAGAGCGCACAGCTTAAACAAACATAAGACGGTAGGACCGAGCCTGGCATGGTTCAGAAATAGCCAAAGGTGAGGCTGATGGGTAGGGTACCTGTGGGGGATGAGTCTAGAAAGAAAGGCAGTGTAGGGGACAATAATGCTGAGGCTCACTGAGCACCCACGACACATGGCGTCCCTCTCCAAGCCCCAGTTCTGCAGCAACCCAAGCAAGTGGGGGACGTGATTATCCCATTTTCCTGCTGAGGGAAAACTGAGGCACAGGAAGGCGTAGTTTGCCCAGAGTCCCATGGCCCATCAGTGGGACAATCAGGATTTTACCAGGTGGTCTGGCTGTGGTGGCCACTCACCACTTGAGGAGTCTAGTTGCACTTCTCAGCAAATGAGATGTTCAGGGCTGGGTCAGGCCTCTCTCCATCCCCAGTGAGTGACTGTAAATAATGGTGACACATCAGTCAGGGAGACAAGAACTTGGATTTATGGTCAGACCTCGTCCCAGCAGAGCACTCCGAAACTCACTTTCCCTTTTATGACCGCCCCTGTACAATGTGGGAGGGGTGCTAGCCCACCCCTCAGGGCTCCTATGGGAATTGACGGGGGCAACTCCGGAAAACACTTAGTATGGGCAGGCACAGGACATGGTAGCTGTCCTGGCCCACACAGACCCGCTCCCCTAGGAAGGCTTTGCAGATGGAAGCTCTTGGCTTTTTTCCTGATGCCATATTCCGTTGTTTAAAACAGCGACCCAAAACTTAAAGAGTATGAAAAGGATGTTTTGCAGACAATGCGTAATTAACTACTTCTAAACACAGGGTGTGCCAGGCTCCCTTGAAGCTGTTAATTATTCTTCATTAGGGATCTTAAATTAATGCAAAATAATCCTGGAGGTCTGTCTGAGGCTGGGGCTGGGGGGAGGAGCGGAGCCACTTACTGCTACTCGAGAATGAAAGAATGTTCGCAGGGCACTTCTGCATTCCGCCTGGGGGGATGGTGGCCCAGTGAGCCCTTCAGCTTTGGCCAAGAGGCCACTGTGGGAGGACACGGAACCTTCCTCCCCGTCGCCAGAGCCCAGCAGACCACGGGGTACTCTTGTTCAAGAAACAGGTTCAAAGAACGTAGAAAGTAGTATACCCATTGCCTGGCTTTACAAACTATTACCAGTGTGATGGGTGGGCTCCTGTGGACCTCCCCCAAATCCCATCCCAGCTCCCGCTTCCCCAGAGCTAAACCCAAGTAGTGCACCACCCCCCCATTTCATCTGTCTATTTCCCATGCACATTCTTGTAACTTTGCTAACCGAAAGGCTGTTTTACATGTTTCTAAACTTCAGATATATGATATAATCTGCCACTTACTTTTAAAAATATTTTCATTGCTGTAAAGTACACATAACTTAAAATCAACCATTTTAGCCGGTTTTAAGTGTCTAGTTTAGTGACATGAAGTACTGTTGTGCAAACATCACCACCGTCTGTCTCTAGGATATCCCAAAACTCTGGCCCCGTTAAACACCAACCCCGTTCCCTCCTCTGTCCAGTCCCTGGCAACCCCCATTCTACTTTCTGTCTCTGAATCTGACTCCTCTAGGGAGCCCATATAAGTGGGATCATCCGATGTTTTGTCCTTTTGTGGCTGGCTTATTTCACTAAGCACAGTGTCCTCAAGGTTCAGTCACTGGAGCGGACTGCAGAATCTCTCTCCTGCTTAAAGCTGAATAATATTCCACTGTATGTAGAGACCACGCTTCGTTTTTCCATTCATTCCAGTAGAAACTTGGCTTGCTCCCACCTCCTGGAGATTGGGAATAATGCTGCTGTGAACACGGGTGCGCAGCTATCTAGGTCTTCAAAGTGCAGCTTTCTTCTTTCACACAGCATTTCTGGGTGAGCTTCTTCCATGTTGCCATGTATATTTCTCATTCATTCATTCATTTTTATTGGCCTATAGTATTCCATTGGGTGACTGTGCTTGTGCCAACATCCTTAGGGATGTTTCGATGAATTAGATGGCTTCCCCTTTCACCGTTACAGCGTTGCAGTAAACAGTCTTGCACATACCTCCTCGCTCCGGTTTGCTTAGTTTCTGTAGCATTTGTACCAGGGTGGTAGGTGAGTCCCTTAAGCCTCACTGAGGTTTGTGCAATTGCTTTCCAAAGTGGTTGTAACAGTGTTGCAGAGGGTGGGAGTCCCCCTGTCTCTACCTGCTTGCCTGCACTAGGTATTAAAAGCCAGATGCTACTTTTAACGTTCAAAGGAGAGCAAGAGATAGAGAAGAAGTGGAAAGAGCGCTATAAATGGTGTGTGACTCCACTCATAGCTCCACACAGCCTCAGACGTCCTAAAGTGGAGGGTGAGACACGCATGTGCTGTTCCCTTTTCTGTGTAGTTCCAGGTCCTCTGCAGTGAGGGATTTTTCAAGAGTGATTATAACTCCTCCTCTTCACCTGCCCCCGGGCTGACTTAAGGCCTCACCTCTGGGCATACTATGGAGGTCTGGTTACAAATGTAGGATGACTCCAGATATAACCACTTGCCAGCTTAGTTCTGATGGGCAGGTCTGGCTGACCGCTCTGTTGGAAATGACCAAGGCCAGGTGTATCAAAACCACAGTGTGAAGAAACTCACTTTGGAGAGTGCCCCCTAAACCTCAGCTCCTGTGAGTGAACTCGGTGGGCTGGCAGCTTCGAGTGCACAGCCCAGGGAGCCAGACAGGCCAAACTTCTGGGGCTGGTTAGGAGGTACCAGGGTGCCCCAACACACGCCAGAGTCCCAGACCTCAGCTCTTGGATGGAAGTTTGGTCTTTTGGGGAGAAACGTGGCGGTGAGACCCCGGATGCTCTGTGATATGGACAGGCAGGGCAGGCAGTGAGGCCCAGCTGACTGGGAACCCAATCTGGCCAGTCCCTGAGGTAATCGTTATTGCTATTTTTCCTTACTTCCCTGAGTGTTTATGTATCTCCACTAATCCTACCAACAGCCTTATGAAATGCATACTGTTATTTCCCCCATATTTCTGACAGTGAAACAGAGGCCTGCAGAGGGTAAATGAGCTCCTTGAGGTCACAGAATGTGGTCAGTGCAACCCAAGAGATGGACCCCACTAGGCCGCCCCGCTTCACTTCCTGGCTGCACTGTTTAGAGCTTCCTGGCTCCGTGTAACTGCTCCATTAGCTGTGACTGTATAAAAAATGACCCCAGAATGGAATAGCTTCAAACAATGGCAATGTTTGGTCTTCCCATGGATCCTCATTCAGGCGGGGCCTGCTCTACTCATCGGATGGAGCTTCTGGAAGACTGGAGGCTGCATTCCTCAGAAGCCTCCCACATCCACCCACTCACCCAGTCCCCCACCTTTCAGTTGCTGCTGGCTGTCATTCAGAACACCCACACAGGGCTTCCACATGGGGCCTGGGCTTCCTTGGGACATGGCCCCAGAGTTACCAGCATCCTAGAAAAAGAGCCACGTAGATGGTGTGTCACCTTTCACGACCAGGCCTCAGAAGTCATGAGGCCTCACTTCTGTGGTAGTCCGTTCCCTGGGCCCTTCCCATGTCCACAGGGAGGCAGCTCACACCCCACTTCCTGACCAGGAGTCGCGAGGTCTGGCCCAGCCTATGGGGCCATCTTGGGAGGTCAGATCTGCCATGGTGACCATTCAAAACACTTCCCCATTACAACCCTCCCAGTCCTGAGCTCGACTGGGCTTAGGAAGAGTGCCTAATAGGCGTGAAACAACCTGGGACGCAGTTGGCACTTGAAAAATTGTAGGTCTTCTTTTTATTAATGAAAGAAGCTTGAAGAAAGTGTGGTTATTATTCAAAAGAGGGAGTGATTATTTCAACAGGGAAGGCCGGGAGGGTTCTTGTGGCGCTAAGATGGGTCTTGAGGGATGAGGAAGGTCTGTCCAGTGACACAGGGAGGTCAGTGACCAGGGCAGAAAAGGCACAAAAAGGATACGAGAGTGGTGGTGTGTGAGCACTGGATCCCATAGGCTCTTGGCGGTGAGCAACGGAAGTCACCCATGGCCAGCTAGAGTAAAAGGGAGCTTAGGTGCCGCTTTCGGTCCAGTGGGCTGGACCCAGAGCAGGAACCCATGCCCCCCGGTTCAGGCTCCCTGCTGTGAAGAAGGCTACCTGCGCCCGCAGAGCCCACAGCCACAGGCCCCTGACTCCGGATGTAAAGTCCAGAGCAAGAGTCTGATTGGTCCAGCTCAGGCCATCTCCTGGCCCTCAGCTGTGCTGGGAGGCTGGGGGAGGATCTGTAGGAAGGAGTCCCGAGGGACCCCATGACCCCCCACCAAAACCTTTGTGTTCCTCTCACCCCCCAGCAACATTGCAGTGTGTGCGAGAGAGGCCGGTCCTCGGGCTCTGTGGGAGGGGCTGCTAGGAAGACCCTGAGAGCCTATGAGCTGGCTCCCTTCTCCTGCCAGGGCCTTTTATGGGCCAGATGTGCCCCCTGTCCCCCTGCCACCCTGCACTGAATTCATATGTGGAAGTTCCAACCCCAGTAACTCAGAACAGAACTGTCTTGGAGGTAGGGTCTTTATAAGGATAATTAAGTTAAAAAGAAATCGCTAAGATGGCCCTAATCCAGTATGACTGGTGTCCTCATAAAAAGAGATTAGGGGGTGCATAGGTGGCTCAGTCATTAGCATCTGCCTTCAGCTCAGGTCATGATTCTGGAGTCTCGAGATCAAGCCCCACATCAGCCTCCCTGCTCAGTGGGAAGCCTGCTTCTCCCTCTCTCACTGCCCCTGCTTGTGTTCCCTCTCTAGCTGTGTTTCTCTCTGTCAAATAAATAAAATCTTAAAAAAAAGAAAAAGAAAGAAAGAAAGATTAGGACACAGACACACACAGAGGGAAGACCATGTCTGGTGATTAAATGTGTGTGTCACCTTGACAGGGCCACAGGTGTCCAAATATTTGGCTAACCATCAGTCTGAATGTATGTGGGAGGATGTTTCTGGATGAGCTTAACATCTGCGTCGGAAGTCTGAACCAAGCAGATTGCCCTCCCCAGTGTGGGTGGGCCTTATCTAATCAGTCGAAGGTCTGAGTAGAACAAAAAGGCTGAGTAAAAGGGAACTCCAGCTGCCTGGCTGCCCTTGAGGCCTGCCTCTGGACTCACACTGAAGCTTTGGCTCCTCCAGGGCCCTGAGCCTCCCAGCATTTGGACCAGAACCCACCATCGGCATTCTTGGTCTCCAGTTTGCCACCTGCAGACATCGGGACTTATCAGCCTTCTTAATCACATACTCCAGCTCCTTATAGTGCATCATACATACATGCATATCCGTTGCTTCTCCTCCTCTGGAGGACCCTGACTAATACTCCATATGGGGACACGGGGAGGGGAGGCCACCTACACGCCAAGGAGAGAGGCCTTGGAAGAAGCCAGCCCCGCAGACACCTTGATCTCAGACTTCCAGGCTCCAGAGTTGAAAAAAAAAGGACTAGCATGGGTTGTTTAAACTGCCTAGTGTGTGCTACTTCGACACAAAGAACTGCCATAGTACCTCTCTTCATCTGTGGCATGGGGCCAAGGGCCCGTGCTCAGCTCTGTCGCGAGACTGTCGAGCACAAGGTGTGTGCGCATCTTCTGTCCACTGGCGGACCTGGCGTGTCTGGTGATGGCGGTCGGGGCTGGGATCTGGGTGAAGTGAGCGAGGCATTCACTGCGGGCACAGAATTTAAGCGGGCCCCCCCAAAACCTCAGTAATCAAGTATATAAAATGTCAAAATTGTACCTAAAGACAGGCTGCTTGTTTTACAATGCATGTTACTGAGCCAAGCGAACAGTCGTTCTCGCAGGGGCTTTGGCTTCTAGGCCCTTCTACCCGTGTGCCCTGCATGCGGGGTGGGGGGGAGGCGGTCAACAGGGATGTGCAGAGAGAGAAAACCCCAAAGCTGTATATATAATTTTTTAAAGGCCGTATTAACTTTTTCACTTGGTTCAAAATAGAACACGCTATTTTGGCAGGAATGTTACAGGGATGTGTGTTTTTCCTTTTGCAGTGGCCATAGCCAGCCCTGAGCCAGCCGTCCGCCTGCCACATCGTCTACTTTAAAGGGTCAGGCTGGGTGTTCTCCTTGGAAGACCATCCTGAGACTGCATTGTCCTCTGGATATCCATAAAGGAGGCTTGAGAATTAGGGATTGTTTCTCCAGAGAGGACGTCGTTAGGTCATTTGGCAACTCTGAATAAGATCTGAGGATTAGACAGTGGTATTGAATCCATGTTAATGTCCTGACTTTGGAAAACTGTACTGTGGTTATGTCAGAGAATGTCCTTGTTTTAGGACAGACACTCTGAAGTAGCAGGGGCTTGAGGTGGGTCACTTACTCTCAAATAATTCTGGGGGGAAAGAAGTGTGTGTGGTGTGGCTAAGTGTGCGTATTTGCATGCCCGTAGGTGTGGAGAGAGAGAGACAGTATGATAAGGCAAAATGGGATACAGTGTTAACATGTGGAGAATCTGGGTGAAGGGTACACTGGCTTCTTTGTATTCCTGCAACTTTGTTGGAGTCTGAAATTAACTCAAAATACAAAGTTTAAATAGTGTCAGGAGTTGCTGAAGGCTGCTAGTTCACAGTGCTCATGCTCTGGCTTCTTCTGGAGCCCCCTGACCCCAGATTTCCCCCTCTGCCCCTTCTCAGTCCATCAGGCCTCAGCTGGAATGCCACCTCATCAGAGAAGCCCTCCCTGATCACCTTGCCTGGCATGGCACCATCCTGTCCTACTTGTCATCTTCCATGTTCCCCAGTTTTGTTTTCTTTATCACCCTCTGCAATACCAGAAATGATCTCATTATTTGCCTAGTGTCTGTCTCCTCTGCCCCCACCTCCAAATAGCTCTGTGGAACACTGTCTCATTCATCCCTGCTCCCTCCCCCTGCCCATCCTCTGTGCCTAGCACATAGTAGGTGCTCAATCAATATCTGTGACCAGAAAAATGTTAGATGATCAGAGGGCTGCAGGTCAGAAAACCCAGAGTTTTGTCCTTCCCGGATTCCCCCATGGAATTGCCAAGTGACCCTGGACAGTGTGCCACCCCACTCTGGGATTCCATTTCTTCATCTTGACCCTAGCTCTAAAGCTTTGGGATCATCTGAGGCAGAAAGCCCTAAGCTGCTGCACCGTCTCAGTGTCCCCCAGCTGACACCCTGTCTCTGTTGCGGGAATTACCAGGCCGGATGGACTTGCCTCCCTGGGCTCCTTACTGCTGCCTCCCTGGGCTCCTTACTGCTCCCTCCCTGACAGAGGAAGAGCAGAAGAAAATGTGTTTCACAGATCTTACCTTGTAAGGTCCACATCCCCCTACAGGGGGGGCCACAATGAGAGTACATTCACTTCTTTCCCAGAGCTGCTTCCTAACAAAGAAGGGGCAGATTTTAAGCACAGTACCCTTGGCAGGAAACAATATCCGCCTGAAATTGAATAACATTGTCTTGTTTTCATGGTAACCTTCTACTTACAGCAAGTGATACTAGTTTTCCATTTGGGGGAGTGATATAAAGTTTCCTTTTAAAATGAATGTATTCAGGAGCGAAAGACAGTTAATTGAGTATTTTGTGCATTGTTTTTAACTTACTGTTGTTGGAAATTTGAGATCTGGTTGGAAGCAGAGAGCGACTGCCCAGGGTCCCACAGCAG
Source organism: Spilogale gracilis (assembly GCA_004023965.1). Classification (NCBI taxonomy): domain Eukaryota; kingdom Metazoa; phylum Chordata; class Mammalia; order Carnivora; family Mephitidae; genus Spilogale; species Spilogale gracilis. The sequence goes on along the minus strand of PITA01002069.1, from coordinate 144,199 downwards.
GTTCCACCATGAATCATCTACCTGTGCCAGATGTCATGGCTTTGCTCGGCGTCTTTCCATCTTTCCTCCATGCTTTCCAAACCCATTTTCATGTTCAGCTTTTCCAGATGGCCTCCAGAAATGTCTTTCTACGATCGATGTGTTCGAATCAGCGTTCTAACGCGATCCGCACACTGCGTATGTCGGTTCAGTCTCCTTATGTTTAGAAGTTCCCCTTCCTTTTCCAGCTTTGCCATGCGTTTGTTGAAGAAACCAGGCCATACGCTTTAGCACCCCTCACCTGTGTCTGGCTGATCACTTCCCCTACTGGTGTCATTTCACCTGTTCCTCTGTCTCCCGTAGTTCCTATTAGCTGAGAGTTAGGTCAAGGCACTTGAGTAGACTTACTGTTTTAAGCCAGCCTAGATATTTTAAGTCAGTTGATTTGAAGGGAAAATATTAAATTGTATCAAGTGAAATACCGGCTTGTCCATAGAGAGTCTGCATCGGAAGGGTTAGGGTGGGGCTAGAGCTAGGAACTGCCTACGAATGAAGGACAGTGATGGAGGACACTCAGCCAGGGGCCTGACCCGGACCCGGCAGGGCTCGGGCGGCAGATGAGAAAGAGAGGAGGAAGGAAGGCCTTGGAGGAGGTGAGGTTCTGGGTGGTAGAGTGTTACCAGTTCTCTGAATGAGTTTCATGCGTGGGCACATGTCAAGGGGAGGGTTCCTGTTTGGGGTCCCTTGACCTACATGCCAAGACCTAGGAAGCGAGGAGCCAGGGGCCAAAGAATTTAGGCCTTTCAGCACAGAATGGGCATCAGCTCTCCTCCTTTGCCTGAGAAGGACCTAGGGAATGATTAAGGCCAGCAGCAAGTGGGATTTAAGTTAAGCAGAGAGAGGGGCTTCCCCACCAGAGCAGGGAAGCGTGTTGCATAGCAGTTATAATGTGCATTTTGGAGCAGAATTGCTTGGGCTCAGATCTTAGCTCTGCCCTTTCCTATTTGTGTAGCCCTGGGGATGTTTGTGCACCTTTCTGTGCCTTAGTTTTCCCACTCTACAGATGAGATGATAGTGGTACTCGCCTCATGGATGGACCTAAGGTCTCAGTGAGCTCATCATATGGGGGGCCCCAGCGACAGTAAGCCACTCAGTTACCACCAGGTAATATTATTACTGTTGGGTGAGAGTGAAACGTCTCTCCCCGGAAGCTTTAGCGATCGCCGCAGCCAGCAGCTGTAAAGACTAGAAGCTCAGAAGAGCAGTGCTTTATGTTCACAGTCTTCCATGAAGCTTCTCGAAGTACGTTCACACAGCCCTAGCTCTTCCGATGGCTTTGATCTTCACAAACGCCCCCTGAGGCAAGTTTTGTTCTCTAACCTGTTTGCAGATGAGGGCATGAATGGTTTATAAAAACCTCATGGCCGGTCCAGCTCCATGGCGTGGAAGGGTCTTAGAACCTGTGTTCAGAGTCCCAGACCTTCTGCTCCCTAGCTGTGTGACCTTAAGTAAGTCACTTAACACCTTGGTGACTCCGTTTCTCCATCTCCAACATTAGGAAAACTTCATTGCTTCCACGGTCTGATTTCCATACGTGGCAGATGGGGGCACACCCTGAGAGTCCCTGGTATGGTCTGCCTTCCCCAGGCTCAAAAGGGACCAGAGTCACAAGTCCCAGAAGACAGAAGCTGGGAGGGCTGGCTGTCACTTTGACTGATGGCCGATGTCAGACCCTGCCCTTTGGGGCTCCATCTGTCCCACAACAGGGCCACCATGGCAGGTCCTAAAGAGACAGTCCATGGGTGTCAGGATGGCCAAGTGGTCTAAGGCACCAGACTCAAGCTGCGCTTCCCAAAGAGACATTCCAGAACATTCTCCCCCACCCCGGATACTCAGGGGCAGGTGACAAGCACAGGCTAGCCAGCAAGCAGGCCCTGTCCCAGCTTTCACTCCTAGGCAGCGCGTATCCCTTCCTCTGGGCAGACAGCTCAAGCGAAAGTGTTGTTCCTTCATTCGTTTGGCAGATACTCATTCATTAAATCCTCCTCTGGGCCAAATTGTTTGCCAGGGCAAGAGAAAGCAATGAGCAACCCTGTATCTACCCCCAAGTCACTCCGGTCTGGATTTGTCCCTGCTCTAAGGGCTGTGAGGACATGGCTGTCGGGCCAGGCCTGGGCAGCTTCCTGTAGGATGTGACAGCTCAGTGAGCCTTGACAGGTGAAAAGGAACAAAGAGCACAGGAGGGGACCCGTGGGCCAGACCCCCACAGATGGACTTGATTTGACCTGCATGGGATTAGCCCTAACATGCATTTCAAGTTTGAATTTACTGCAAACATGTGAACATCAAGGGCTTTTAGGCAAAACTCTGGATTTCTGACTTCGAGCCCACATTCCTATTAAGCAATGGTTGTCCCTTCAGACAGCATGGTCCCACCTGACCATCCCCTACACCTCTCTCCACCAGCCATTGCCATCAGTGGAACCTCCAATCCCCCCAGGTGTTCAGCCAGAAACCCAGGTATTATCCCCTGTTCTTCCTTCTCTCTCACCCTATACCACATCCATCCAAAATCCCTACTGGCTCGGCTTCGAGAATGTTCCTAGGCTCCAGTCACTTGTCCCCACCATCTGTGCCACCTCCGGGGTCCAAGCATCAGCTTCTCCCTGGTCCTTGCTCCGTCCTTGCCCCCCACAGTTTCCTGTCTCCTCAGCAAGTGAAGTGAGGCTGGAGTTTGGACACAATGTGCCTCGTGCTCCCCGAGATGGCCATAGAAAAGCTCTTCTCTGGCGTCTTCCCCAACACCTGGCCTGAGTCAGTGGCCATCTCCGCGTGTGCCCTGAGCCCTTAGTGGCCTCTGAGGCCTGAGGCAAGATGGTAGAAGTCAGCTGGCCAGATGCCCCCGGGGGCCTAGGAGCTCACCAGTGGTCCCACATGACCCAACACTTTTAACCACCTTGGGCCTCCATTTTCCTGTCTGGAAAATGGGGCACCCAGCACCCTCCCACGTAAGGCAAATACTGTTAAGAAGCGGGAAGATTAAGGGTTTTAGCATTCAGCCAGTTTGGCGTGTGCTAACTCTGCCTCACACTGGGCCCTGCCCCGGGCACCACTGGAAGTCTGAAGATATAAATGGGGGGGATCCATTTGGTTTTCAGCATGAAGCAGGAGAAAGAGCTCTGGCTCTGGAGCTGGAGAAGCACAACCGGGTTTAGACATCATCCTGGACAAGGCAGCTGAACCTCTGTTTGTTAATTTGTTTAAACAAACAAAAAAAAGAGGTAGTGAGCACCACTCCTCAGAGTGGGGTGGGGTGTGGGAAGAGCTAAACCGTGTGGATATTTTCCCTGCTTTCCGTGGCTTCTCGGGGCTAGGAAGGAGAGGGACGTGGACACAGGCTGTGTCCTACAATGTGAGGCTCAGGGACCAGAGAGAATGTGGGGTGCAAGAGGAAGGAGCCCAGGTGAGCTTCTCAGCCTGGGGCCAGTTGCTCCTCCCACCAGAGCCACAGCCATGCTTGGCTCCCCGTCCTCGTCCCCAGGTCCTTGAGTAGTATTTGGCATTAGGAAGGCAGTCCATATGTGTTGAACGGAAGAAGGAACAATAGGAATAATTGGCTTCCTAGAGGTGGTGGCCTTGGGGGGTGGGCAGGGTATCGAGGGCTCCCTAGAAGTGTGTGGCAGTAGGGTAAGAGAGGACCCCAGGGGAGGAGTAGCGCGGGGACAGCCAGCAGTGCGGAGGCCTTATAACCCACACCCAGGAGAAGAGAGAGCTGTGCACAGAGGGCCCCTGCCACGCACTGCAGCTTCCGAGGAGCTGGGGATACCCTGACCACGGCCTCACTCTTCTGCCTCCTGCTCTCCTGCCAGGGCCTCCCACTGGCCACAGACGACAGGGAACAGGGGCATGGGAGCCTGGTGGTTCAATCCCTGGGCCTAGAGCAGAGGAGACAGTCCATCTGTAGGACATTTGGAGAGTAACAGGCCCAGGGGTGCAGAACTCCTGTGCAGAGCAGGAAGGCTCAGAGCTGGGACTCCTGGGGTGTGCCTGGAGCAGAGATGGCTTGTGGGTATCAGGGAGCTCGATGTGGGTGGCAGCGGGTGGCTTGCTGTGGTTTGGCCAGGAGTAGGCAATGGCCAGCCTTGGGGAGAATGTTGGGTTTAGAACAAAACTTACACTTGACGGTGGGAGACAGGCCGAAGGCAGGGGCAGCACTGGAGAGGCCACACAGAGATCCAGAGAGCGGGGAAAGGCCGCTCTCTGGCTTCATAAACCCCACTGTCACCGCCAGCCTCCTGCCAGGGAGTAGAGTGGAGAGTGACCATTTTGTGGCCAAGACAGGCGGAAGGCAGAGGCAGAGGCTGGGAGTGCTGTCAGAGCCCTGAGACCACAGGCTCTCCTCACCAGGCAAGTAGAAGAGACAAAACCAGCTAGGCCTGGAGGCTAGACTGAGGCTCACAGACCCTCCCTTGGCCTGCAGAGGAGGGCTGCCTCCCACCCCTGTGTCCCCCTCCCCGCCAGTGGGGTCTCCACCCGCTGCCCTCCCTGCTGGTGCGGTTATGTCCCTCCAGAGAGCACAGGCCCTGGGCTGCGTCCTGCCCTCACAGGCCAAGTTCGCTATGGCATCAGCATCTCCCAGGGAACAAATGTATCCTTTTCTTTGCCTGGGCGGCAGTGACTTCATCCCCACTGGGCCGTGTGAGTCATCACACCGAGGGTGGAGGGCCAGCCAGCTCTCCGCTAAGCCTGGCCAAGGCTGCATGGCTGCGGAGAGGGTGTGATCGCTTCCACACAGACCTACCTCACTTTCTCTTCCTGCTGTGGCTCCCTGTGTCCTATAGGGGAAGGAGGAGGGACAACATCATTGGGCACCTAACACGTGTCCAGCCATGCCAGGGGCTTTTGCCATGACACCTGCCGTGAGCTCTGCTGTCCTGCAGAAGATGGCCTTCAGATCCTGAGTCCCACACCCGGGGCCACACAGTTCTTTGAGCCTGATATCACTCTTTCCTCCCTGTGGCCAGAAGAACAAAGATGCGTGTTCCCATCTTGCAGAGGAACAAACTGAGGCTCAGAGAGATGGGGTGACTAGTGTTAGGGACAGGGGAGTCAGAGGTGAAAGAGTCTTCCCCCATTCTCAGATACAAGCCACCATTGATGGGAGCACCAGGAACCTCAGTTTTCTCACCCATAAAATGGGGATGATGATAGTCACACCCCCAGTGCTGTTGAGAGGACATGATGAGAGCAGTTGTGAAGGGGGCAGCATGACCCCAGGCCACTGCCACCCTCCCCCCACCGTGTGACAGTCCCTGCACCATTGGCACCCCGCAAAGTTGGGGAGCAGCACAGGGGGCATGTAACAGCTCAGGTGTGAGAGTGGGCCAGGCTGCTGGCACCTTCAAAAAGCAGATCTTCAAGTGCCACCGATGGGGGAGTACGGGAGACGGCTCGGGGCATGGCTCTGGTGGGTGGCTAAACACTAAACTCTTCCGCACCCTCAAACTCTTCCTTGAGGGTTGGCTAATGCTTCGTGGGTGCCCCTCACCCCCTCAGCCGTCAGGCCAAGGAAGCAGTCTTCTGAGAAACAGGCGATGCCCTGGCTGCCAGGGACAGCCGCTCTCATCCCTTCTCTGTGTCTTAGTTTCCCCATCTGTTAAGGGGAGGCGGGAAGCCCTAGTGCGCTGCTGTTGGAAAGGAGGGGCACATGGGTGGGCACAGCCAAGGGGAAGAACAGAGCAGCCCCTGGACCCTGCAGAGGTTTTGGTGGCAGATGCCATCTTCCAGAACAGGGACTTGGAAGGGACCCCAACATGGGTCTTGGCCTCCTGTCCTGAAAATGACACCTCTCTCTGAGATCACCTGTTCTTGTTCTTTACCCTGTAGAGACCAGGGGTCAGCCCAGGCCAGAGGGAGGTGAGTGTGGGAATGGATGGAAGGAAAAGGAGAGGATAGGTGGGTGTATGAGTGGAAGGAAAGGGAGACAGGAACTGGGTACAGATGTGTGAATGGATGAGTGAGTTCATGGGTGTCATGCATAGAGGGGAGGTGAAGGAGATGAAGGCACTGCCTCCACTCACAAAAGATGTTGAGAAAACTTCCACAAGTAGGACAGACCAGATACACTCCTGAATGGAAGTCCTACTCTGTGTGGCGCAAGGAAGTGAGGCTCTGCCCCAGGGAGAGCTTCCTAAGCTCAGAGGAGGCTGCAGATGGACTAGCAGTCTTGAGAGGTCATGAGCTTCCCATCACTTGGGGAGTTCAACTCGGGGCTGGGCAGCCACCTCTTCAGGGCTCTGTGGAGGTGACAGGTAGTGGGCCACTGTGGGGGCCTCTGATGATGAGGAGAGAGAACTGGGCTCCCCAAGCCCCCCAGGGAGGCCGCAGCCTCTGGAGAAACCAACGCTGCCTTCAGAGAAAAAGTTCTTCCCTGGTATGGGGGATGGACAAGCACGCAGCTGCTGATCCTCACGGTGGGAATCAGGCTGGAATCCTGGACGTCCTGCCCCAGCCAGGACAAGGTGCCCCGGGGACAGAGCAAGGCTTTGACCCACAGACCCAGGCTCAGGCCCACCGCCACCCTCTCTCACCGTCTATGCATAGGTGATGTCCCCTCTGAGCCTTAGTTTCCTTCTAGGTGAAACGGGGGCACTGGTGGGCACAGGATAGGATGGCACTGACCGCTGCCCGTAGCTGCACAGCTCTATGCCGGACACCTTGCCGGGTACCTTGCCGGATATGGGGATCTGGGCCCACCTGACCCTGGGGAACTTCCTGGGAGCTGTGGGTGGGTAGAAGGAGGTTTGTGAACACTGACCTTGAGCTGTGAGTCACTGTCCCTGGGGGCTCTGCCTGGGAAGTCCCAGCTGCCTGCCCTGGGCTGCGCCTAGGACCAGCTGGCAGGGGCTCCATCTGGGACCCCGGTCTGGAAAAGCCCCAGACCGCGCTCGGGCCTAGCCCCCACAGCTGCTCAGAGAGGCTGCAGCTCTCTGGCCCCCCTCCACCACTTACCAGGTGGAGAAATGCTGCTCCCGGATCCAGACTGGCACCGCACAAAGCCCGCCCCCCCTGTGTCCTAGGGCTGTGACCTGGGGTAGTGACTTTCCCCATCTGTGCCTCAGTTGCCTCACATATCAGAGCTGATGATCAAATCCACTTCATAAGGCCATTGGGAGAATTGGATCTGTTCGTTCTGACCCGGTGAGAGCTTAGCCCCGTGCCGAGGACTCCATGAGCCCGAGGTGGTCAGGGGAAATTAAGGTCAGTGGGGCCAGCCGCACACATCATCTGTGAACAGCAAGAAACTGGCCTGGCCAGGCCTGGGAACTGTGTCTCTCCCAGCAGATGGAGACCCTCTCCCGCCAGCCAGTCTCCCAGGAAGCAGCCCTGACTTTGTCTTACTTTTGTCTCCTGTACACCCCAGGCTTCCCCCAGGAGCCGAGCCGGCAGAGCAGCCCCTTTCGCTATCCTGGCCAGCTCCTGGCCCGCCACTTGGGGTGGGCCGGGCTGCAGGGCGGTGTTGGGTTTAGGCCCCTGGGGAGATGGGGGAGGATGTGGGCCCGCCCTCGCCTCCCCGCCCACCTCCCTCCCTCTCGGGCTCAGCCTCTCTAGTCCAGGCCAGCTTCTCTGGACACAGGACCGGCACTTTCCCTCACCGGGCAGACGCCCCTCACCCGTTCCGCCCCGAGTGACTCACTGCTCCCCTGGCCCACAGCCACTGCTGTCTCCTGGCAGGAGGCAGGCTCAGGTTGTGCCGAAGCCTTGGGGTCTGGTGCGAGAGCTGCTTGGGCAGGAGGAGGGTCTGCAAGCAGCCGGACGGGCGGGCCTGGAGACCAAGGCCAGGGGCTGGGACTTACAGTGGCCTGTGGGAGCCCACGCCTCCCCCTCTCCCCTGGCTGTTAGCCGTGTCTTTCTTCTCCCCACCATGAAGAAGGAAGTGACCTGAGAGCCAGCAAAGACAGCCAGCCCCTGGCCAGGAGGAGACCAGGGTTGGAGGGCCGTGGCTGTGGGTCCCTTAGCCGCTGGCTCTCCCAACTAGCCAGGCATGAAGGGTGATGGCAGCGCTGTCTGGAGCCTTATGTGGAAGTACTGCATCTCTGTGAGGACCCTCAGGTACCCGAGGACCGCGTGTGCTTGCGTGTGTGTGTATGTGTGTGTGTGTGTGCGCGCGTGCGTGCGTGTGTGTGCGTGTACGTGGCTCTGCCTGGCCTTCGCCTGCTGGGAGGGGAGGCTGGGCACCAGGCTGACCAGCTTGCACTGACTCTGCGAGCTCTAGGACAGCTCCAGCCTGGGGGAAGCGGGGATGGAGGGCAGGAAAGGTCATGCCTGTGCCCTCCGGAGAAACTCAGATTCTCTGATAGGGAGGGAGGTAGGCGGGAGCATGGAACGGTAGTGGGGGGTGATCGGGCATTTGGCTGGGACCTGGCGTGCCCGCTGGAGGATGCCAGGGCCAGGGAGGGTACAGCTAGCAGACTCCCCGGGGCGGGGGGCAGGGTGCACAGGAACGGGCATTAGTTACATAACACACAGGCACTGGGCACAGCCGAGTGACCTCAGCCCTGTCCCCTAGCCTCTCTGAGCCTGTTACCTGTCAGCGAAATGGGGCTCCCACTCGTTCCTTCAGAGTGTGGCGTGGGACAATCTCGTGCTGCTGTCTGGGGCCGTGGCTGAGTGGCTGAGAACTTAGCCTGAGGACGCAGCCTCCAGGCCACCCAAGTTCAAAACTGGCTTTGGCTTTATCAGGGTAAAGTGGCCTCACCTCTGTGGCCAAAGCTTCCCACCTGCAGATCCTTACAGGATTAGTGTGAGGCTTAAAGGAGGTGGTGTATAAAGAGCAGGGCCTGGCCGGAAGCCCGGCGCTGGGTGGAAGTCTCACGTGTGATTACCAGCGCTCTTGTTCTCATCCCGCCCCCTTGGCCAGATGGACAGATGGGGAGCTGTGCCTGGCCTGGAGCCCCTGTGCACACCGGCCCCCACACCTGCTGAAGGGATTCAGACCAAGGAGCGGGGAGCGGAACCCTGTGTGATTGCGGGCAAGGCTGGGTCTTGTCTGTAGTGGGGGGATTAGGTGGGGCCCTGGGGTTTATATGGGAGGGGCTTAGAGGCAGCTACTTGGAAGGGCTTGGAAGATGTCTATTTAGATACCAATTAAGGGCCTATTTGTCTCTTCAAGAGGAGGTTTTACAAAGGGTGAGGGATTGGAAGATTCCTTCTTCCCAACCTCATCACCTAGTTTATGAACTATATAAACTTTCTCTTCCTTTCTTCCTTCTTTCCTTTCCAAAATAGTTGTGACCACTTATAGGAAATACCCACAGTAAATCAGATAAATCGGGGGGCCTGGGTGGCTCAGTCAGTTAAGCATCTGTCTTCAGCTCCCGTCATGATCCCAGGGTCCTGGGGTGGAGACCCATGTCAGGCTGCCTGCTCCGCGGGGAGTCTCTTTCTCCCTCTCCCTCCCACCTGGCTTGTGCGCTCGCTCTCTCTCCCCACCATCCATTCTCCCAAATAAATAATAATAATAAATCAATAAAACATACGACCAGGATAAGCACAATATAGAACAAAATGTCATGATGTAGGAGGGAAAAAATGGAATGCGAGAGAGATAAGCAGGATCCCGAGGTCCTTCTGTAGTGGTGAAAATTGCTGAGCTTCCTAGCAGCCAAAGCAAAAGGGGAAACCTAGCCCCTCATCCCACACACACTGTGATAGGAAACCATCTTGCCTTTGCTACTGGGTGGAGTGTCTGGGACCCTGGGCCACTGGACCTGGATAGATGGTGGGTGAAGGTGGGAGGCTTGGCAGGGATAGGCCTTGGGTCTGGTGTTAGGAAAACAAGGCAGAAAGTGCAGGCAGAGGCCTTCTTTTAAATGTGGATGTGGCTGGCTGTGGGAGTAGAGAGGGGAAAGCTTACCTCAGGACTGAGTCAGTGGCCGCCTGTCGCTTCTAAGGCCTTGGGATAGACCTCCTTGGGTTGGCACCTCGGCCAGGAAGGCCATGGTAGGGGGTGAGTCCCCCACCTGTGGTGAGTGTGTTACTTGCCTTTCTCTCCGACTCAGCTGGATTTCCCTGTGTCTCATTCTCTCCTGCGGTTTCCAGGGATTGGCACCATGGAAACCTCAAGGATTGTTTACAGGATGCAGGGGGCCCAGCCCTGGGAGGTCCCGCCATATTCTGCGGGAGGCCAGCCTGACAGGGCCTGGTAGATAAGCCGCTCCACACCTGAGTTCCCTCATCTACTGAGCCCCCGAGAGTGTGTTTTTTTGTTGTTGTTTTTTTTTTTTGGCATGTAAGCCTGACAGTAGTGATGGGCAGGCCTGCATCTCAGGGTTGATGGGAACACTGGTGGGATGGCTGCCTTATCCTCAAAGACAACACCAGGTGGGTGTGGACACCATAATTGGCACTGGGTTAGCCCCAAACCCCCACTTAGCACCTGTAAGTACAGGGCACCTCCATGCTCAGCTGAGAAAGATGGCGCTTAGGGGGCTCTAGGAGACTCGCTCTGCTCTCTGGACCCACACCCCCTTTTGTTGGGAGGCCACCAAGAGGGCTGAGATGACTCCCTGAGTCAGACAGACAGATGGACAGAGCTGCCCCACCCCCCCAGCAGCCAGGGAAGACCTGAGTCAGCAGGTCTGCGGCTTGAGCCGGGGCTGGCGGCAGCCACGGTGACAAATTGGAGGGTTGCAATCAGACAGCACATAGTTTTCTGCTTGCGTCTTAAGATCCCCTCCGCCCAAGTCTGTTGCCCCTGGCCCAGACCCGCTGACATCTGGAAAAGCAAGAGGTGTGTGTGGGGAGCAGGCTACCGGCTGGCCAGCCCTGGCCCTTTGCCTGGGGGTTCAGTGACTGCAGCCCAGATGCCAGGGCCAGTGTCTCTGGGCCTTTGGCCCCAGATTTCCGAGGAAGAACACGACACCTAGAACTGTGCATGCTGGAACCCAAAGCCACCGACGGTAGGTTGTATGTTGTGCATTTTGGGGCAAGTTGCTAAACCTCTCTGGGCTGTTTCCTTGCATGACGTGCCAGCTAAGTGGTTCTTGGGAAGATCATGAATGGGTTCTGTTGGCCGCTACCCAGTGAATCGCTTCCCTGTCATGCCTGTCCCCTTCTTCCCCTTGAGTCTCAACGTTACAATGCTGGAGTAGGGAGAATGCCGACTTGGCAGGCAGGCCTGCCTGAGTTCGAACTCCGGTCCAGCCCCTTTCTACTGGGTAAGCGCCTTCCAAGGCTGTTGTGAGATTAACTGAGTGGAAGCTGTGGGCCTGCCCGGGGCAGGCTGGGTGCCGCTCGCGCAGCGGCTCTGTCTCTGAGCAAACCCCTCCAAGCCCCTATCTGTCACAGGCCTCCGTGTTGGTGATACCAGTAATCCTCAGCCTTGGGGGCCAGGCTGGAAATTCACTTTTGCATCTGATTGTTATTTGGGGAATGACAGATCGTTTTGTGCCTCGAGGGCCAATGGGGCATTTGAGCTGCCTGGTGGGCAGAGGCAGCCCACTTGGGGTGCTGATGAGGGTGGGGCAGGGGGTTCTGCTGAGCCAGCCGCACCTCCCACCCCTCCCCTGCTGTGGTACATCTGGGGAGGAGGGCTAGGGAGCAGCTGGCAGCCAGGTTCTGGGAGCTTCCACAGAGCTTCCAGGACAATTAGCCATCTGATGCCCTCTGCGGGAGGCTGAGTGCACACACCTCCTGGGACAGGGAGCTCACCTCCGCCTCCTAGCCTGGGCCAAGCCTGGGCAGCTCTGATGCAAGGAAATTCTTTCCCACTTGAAGCTGACATCCCTCTTCCTATGATGTGCCCTCGCCGCTCCCCACCCCCCCAGCCGACACACACATAAATAAATGCTGGACACTCCTCTCCACCACAGCCCTGCTCTCCCATCCCCCAGCCCATCTGCTTCCCTGTCCCGGGAGAGCCTCTAGTGGCCAGGATTCCCTGAGGCTGAGGACGTGGTCTTTATTTCCCTCCCCATGTCCTTCCCCTTCTGAACAGGCCCTGGCTATCCCTATCCATCTTTGGGCTACCACCTCTTGTCTGTGCATGGCCCGAAGCATACGTGGATTCTTCTAAAGCGGCTGCTTTACCCTTTCGTACATGGGACTTACAGCCTCAGGCCCGCAGGCCTGCCTTTCCCTCCCCATCCCTTTTGTTTCCCCCCCAACACCCCTCCCCATGCTGCTCTGTTGCCCATAACCCCCATCCATTCTCTGTGCAGGTGCTAGGTGTCCAGCCACCTAATGTCCACTGAGGGAGGGCCACCATCCCACTGGACAGAGGAGGAGCCTGGGGCTCAAGGGCCTCAAGTTACTGGTCCCCAAGCTGGGTCACGGGCTGAGGACTTTCTTGGTGAGGGCAGCAGGGGTCCCGTGAGTTAGTCAGGGAGATTGCATGGGCAATTTACTGGAAAAGCTTCGTTCCGTCGGTCAAAAAATATTTGCTGGGCCCTCTCTGCCCCAGGCCCGCGCCTGATCCTGGGAATGTGGGAAGGAATCAGGAAAGGCCTCTCCCTACAGAGCACACAAACTAGATCTGGCCACGTGGTGGAATGCTACACAGCCACGAAAAGGAATGGGTGCTCTATGTGGTCCCGGCACTGAGCCCCCTTGGAAACATTACGCTGAGTGAGAGAGGCCCGTCACAAAAGACCACCGATAGTGGACAAGCCCACATGGACAGGAAGTAGAGTGGGGGAGGGCACAGGAAGGGCTGCTTATTCAAACAAGGTTTCTTTTGGGGAATGATCTTAGATTGTGGTGAGGTGTGCACAACTCTGAATATACTGAAATCGTACACTTTAAATAGGTGGATTTTATAGAACATGGATTATATCTCCATAAACTTATTTTAAGAAGGAAGGAAGGAAGGCCTGTCTGAGGGAGGGCATCGAGTTGAGAGTGGCAGGGAGGGGGGAACTTATGAGGACCAAGGGGAGAGCATTCCAGGCGGAGGGAACAGCAGGTGCAAGGCACTGAGATGGGAGCATGCCTGTTCAAAGAACATGGAGGAGGCCCAACTGGGGTCCAGGAGGGAAGGGATGTGCGGTCCCCGAAGCCTGGAAGTGCCAGACCCTTGTGAGGACCTGGGAGATGACTGGGGTGGGGAGACAGGGCAGTGTTTAAAGCAGGGTAATGACCCGGTGTGCTTTCTGTCTTAAAACAATCACTGGAGCTGCTATAAGGAAATGAGACTATGGAGAGGGAGGGGTGTGGCCTGGGGGGAGGTGACACCAATCAGGAGGTAGTGGCCACTGTCTAGAAGAGAGACACTGATTGATACCCAGGGGAGACAGCCTGGCAGATGATGGCAGTGGGAATTCAGATGGGAACAGATCACTCCCAGCGCAGGGTGGGGGGCTTCCTGGAGGAGGGGCCAGGGCCCGGCCTCCAGGAATGGGGGCGGGTCAGGCAGAAGAGCTTTCCAGGGGGCACCACCAGTTTGGGGGTGGGAAGCTGAGAGGGTGGAGGCCATAGGGAGATGAGGTAGACCATCTGGCCCTTGCCACCCCAGTCCTGGTTGGGCCCGAGCTGTTTTCAGAGTGGGTAGGGCAGCGTCTCTCCACGGCCTCCTGTCATGTGCCTTTGTCCCACCTGCTCGGGCTGGCCCTCAGTGAGAGTGTCAGTGCCCCTGTGGCCAGAGCCCCAGGCTGGGCAGGCACTCCGAACAAAGCAGCCTCATCAGAAACTCAAGTGGCCTGAAACGTGATCGGCCACACGAGACTGGCTGGGGAAGGAGCTGTATTATTTATTGACCAGAGCTTCTGGGGCCCGCCTGCTGAGGCCATTCAGAGTGGCCGAACCTCCAAGGAGCCCACTGAGTATCTGAGCAGTGAGTGTCGGGCCCAGTCAGAGGTGGGCGGGGGCCCCAGGGGGCCTGGCACCCTCTCCCCAGGGCGTGGTTTCCTTGATGCTGGTTGAACAGGGAGGAAGTCAGACGTCAGGCCCTGTAGTGGGGAGGGCCCAGAGCTCGTCCCCTGGGGCCCTGAAGGCAGGCAGGGCGCTGGGGCTCCAAGAAGACCTCCACCCTCTCCCCTGTGACACTGTGAGTACCAATGATCTAGCCTGGGGGAGGGAGAGGGTCTGGGTCGCCTGAGAAACTTGTGAGGGGCTGCTCATGGTCAAGGAAGCCTGCTGTGACAGGGTCTCTGGGGCTCTCATCGGGGCGCTCGATGTCTCTAGAAACTATTTTCTTTGACTTCTCCTCACCGCCTGGATGGCACAGAGGCCCACCCCAGGGCCCAGAGGACCTCAGGTGTTTCCCCACAGCTGCCTAGAAGGGTGGCTTCATCTGCAGGAGGGAAGTTCTTTCACTCCCCTGGGCATTAGCCAGCCCCAGGCCCTGGGGTGGTGGGTGGAAAGTCTAGGGCCCCTCATCACCAGCCCCAGAAGGAACCATGCCCATTTTCCAGTTAAGTAAACTGAGACCCACCAAGGTTGCACACTTGCCAAGGGTCCCTGCCGCGTAGCTGGTGCAGTTGCTTCGCCCTCACCCCACAGAGCATAAACTTTGAACACGAGGTGGCCCAGGGCAGAGGGAATAGAAGCGTCTTCCCAAAATGATCCAGAGTAGAACCTTGAGGGTCTTCAGATTCCCCTAGGGCCAGGAGGGGCTCCGGAGATAGCCCCCAGGTGAACGGGCAGCTTGGAACACACAGAATGAGAGAGATTCAGTGAGGCTCTTTGGTGCTGTCCCTTGGGAAACCCTGTTGAGTAACACAGGGGCCGGGGCCTGCCCCTCAAGGAGATTCCCCACCAAGCTCTGCTTCCCCATCTAACCTCACTACAGCCCTGGAGAGAACAATGGCTAGCACCCTTGCTTATGTGGGAACTCGGGCACAGAGATGTTGGAATATCTGTGCACTGTCCCACAGCAAGTGGAAGTTGGGGAGCCAGGACTGGAACCCAGAGTGCCTCCAAGCCCCTAAGTGCCTTGTGCAGTCTCTGTCTGGGGTAAATGAGCCCATGACTGTCCTATCACTAAGCCTCCGTTTTTCCATCTGTAGCGGGTTGGACTCCAGTGCTGAGTAGGGCGAGCACTGTCTGCCCCACTGGCCTCCAGGAGCTGGGGCTGGAGTCCGGGTAGGCTTGGCCATAGGAGTGAGAGCTCTAGGGGGCTCTCTGACACATCGCTAGAGCTCCCTGATGAACCCAGTGAGCCGGGGGCGGGAGGTGGTGGGAGGACCCCAGGGCTCTGGCCTCAAGTTCAACTGTCTCCAGGAACTACCTGCCTTGGTTGGGTGCCAGGGTGAAAGTTGGGGAGCCTGGCCCAGAGGGTGCTGGCACCTGTCCTCAAGGAAGGCCCATTTCGGTCCTGAGGGTAGGGCAAGAAGAGAGGAACCAAGAGCCAGAACAGCGGGGCTCACCCGGGACCAGACAAACCCCTTTCTTTCCTGAGTTGTGCCCACCTGGGAGCAGCCAGGTGGAGTCAGGAGCCATGAGGCATTCCGTGACTCCTTGCAGGGTTTCATGCTTGTCATTCATTCATGAATTCAGTCATTCGACAGGCGTATGGAGCGCCTGCTGCAGGCCAAGCACCATCTTGTCTCTGGGGCTACAAAAGTGATAAACCAGAGGAGGCTTGGGAGGAGGGTGTACGGGGCCAAGGAGGCGTACCTGGTTGGGTGTGTTTTGTTTTCATAGATACATATGGCCTGTTAGAGAACAAAACCAACCAGCATACCAGATTCATGATTTCATAGATACCAGTGCTTAGGAGGAAACAAACTCACCAAATGAAAAAGCAAGTGGAATTGAAGTTGATTGGAGGAGAGCAGGCGGTAGACAGAGAGGGCCCGAGTCCTACACGCGGGCTATGGGTGCCTGGGGCTCTCAGCAGAGGCTGGGCGAGTTGGAGGGGAGGGCTGAACTTTTTGTTGTCTGCCCAGGGGGAGTCTGGGCTTTATGGAGAGACATGGGACTTCCACAGATGCTCCTTCCCCTGAACCTTCTGGAAGTCCCCAGACCAAGTCCCACTTCTAACATGACTGTTTCAGCTCGGTTCTGCTCAAATAGGTGTCTCAGCCAACAGTCCTGTGGGGCCTCTGCTGACTGTCCTAGTGGGCTCTCGCCGCGGAGATGTCAGTGTCTGACAGGCTCTGGTTTGGGTCCTAGTGCCGCACCCCTGCCTGCGTAAGTCCAGTCGAGGCTGGGCCTTTCCCGAGCCACCAGGGCTCGAGCAAGGAAGACTGTTTCCTGGCACCAAATAAAAGGTCAGGTTGATGGGCCCTCTCCGCCTGTCCCTTCCCCTGCCACACCTTAAAGAGCCTGCATCCTTTGAGGCACCAGGGTTGCTTAGGACTTCTCCCTGGAGATTGGGTGTGGGTGGGACCTGGGGTCCAGGAAGCCAGATCGGGCCCTCCCATCTCCCAGGGGCCTGCCAGTCCCATCCTGTTGGGACCCCCACCCCTGGGCTCGGAGAGGAGAGGCCGTGCAAGTCTCCTACCCCCAACATTAGAGATCTGGAGCAGTGTGGCCTTCAGAACCCCAGCACGGATGTGGGGCTGCTGCCGAGAGGGGAGGCCTGGCCAGCATACATGTGGGCCCCGGGCTGGGGAAGGGGTCTGCTGAGCACTGCATCTGCAGGCATCAGACAGGTGAAGGGAGGTAGGAGGGTCCACACTGTAGCCACGGCTCAGAATCCTTTATGGGCCAAGACCAGTGTGAGGCGCTCCTGGGCCTTCTGCCTGGGTCTGCGAGGGCGGGGTTGTGAGCCCCATTTGAGGGGTGAGTCAACCCATGCCCAGAAATCCGTCTCAGTGTGATTTCAGCTGCTTCTGGGAAAGGAGGTAAAAAGGAGTCCAGTCAGGCAGAGTGGGGGGTCCAGGCTGTAGCTGGCCTGTGGGGAGCATCGAGGCAGCTATCAGGTGGGGCTTGGACTCAAAGGGCCATGAGGCAGGCTTCCAGGAAGAGTCAGACTGCTGAAATATGTTGAGAGAGACGTAGACTTAGGTGTGAGTCTCAACTCTGCCACTTTCTTAGCTATTTGACCTTAGATTAGCCTCAGGTTGGCCTCAGGTTAGTCTGTCAGTGAGGACCCTTTAGTTGCTGGTGAGAGGAAATCCCAATCAAACAGGCTTAAGCAGAAGGAGGGCTTCATTGATTCATGGAACCAAAAAGTCTGGGCAGGGAGTATACTAGCTTCAGGAATGGCTGGATCCAGGTGTTCAATTTGTGTAACAGGTTTGGACTTCTCAACTTTTACCTCTGTGTTCCTCCCTACTGGCTTCATTTTGAAGCAGGGCTGCTCCATGGGGTTCTCCACCTCTGTGCCTGGCACGTAGAGAATACTTCCCAGCCCAGCACCAGGCCAGCGTCAGGAGCCAAGCTACCATGAGCAGCATAGTATCTCTGTCTTAGGGATGTTGACAGTACCCTGGAGGAGCTGGGACAAGAAAAGAGGAAGTTACCACGCAAGGGTGACCAGGGCTGAGGTGGGTGTGCGCTCCAAAGCCCATGGGAGCCCAGAGGAGGAATGTCAGAGTTCACATCTGGATGGGTTCCCTGAAGTCTTCCTTGAAGAGATGATAGCTGAACTAGCTTTTGAAGATGAAGGAGGAGTTGGTCCGGGGAATGAGAAGTGAGGGAGCAGGAACCCTGGGGTTCATTGTGAAGTTTAGGTTGCCTCAGGACCCACACACAGCAGGGCTGGCCAGGCTGTGGAGTTCCCAGTGGGGCTTAGAGGTGAAGATAGGTGAGGGGGGCAACTAAGGGTGGGAGCAGCTGAGCCTGCATGTGGGTGAAAGCTCTGGCTTCAAGGCAGTGAGGACAGGAAAGAATGAGCACTTAGTAAGCACCTACTGTGTGCATGTAACTTTCTACATGTTGCCTTGTTGGGGCTATAGGACATGCCCTGGAGGTACTTCACCCCCGCTTTGCAGAGAATGAAACAGGTGCCAGAATGCCTATCTAAGTCCATCAAACATATTTCCCCCACAAACTTCGAATTTCGGACTTGCTGGTTGGCCAGGCTCAGTGGCCTCTGGCCAGCCATCAAGAGGCTACTGGGATACCACCCGTGGCAGCGACATATGGGGAAGTTACTGTGTTCATAACAGTTACATGTTGAAACACCTTCCCTGCACACTGACCACTAAGACTCCCATCTCACAGGCAGCCGGAAGCAAATGCAGTAAATCTGAAACTTGATGTTCACAAGACAGGGGGCACGTCATAGCCAGGGGCCGGGCATGAATTGGAAGCCAGAGACCTCCCCCCATGCCGAAGCAGGCATGGAGAGAGTCACCTGCTCATAAGCAACCAGGGGAAAGCCAGCTGGATTTTGAGCCTGAAGTTGTGAATTTTTAAACCTCTTCCGAGCTGCCCCCCACAGTGTGTTCACTTGTAGCTGAGATGAGCCAGGGAGAGCTTGGGGTGGGAGCAGAAGGACTGCGGGCCAGACCCCAGCTCCCCATTTGCTAGTTATAACCCCTCTGAGCCTTGGGATATCCCTCCCCATACAGTGACAATGACATAGAAAGAGCTCAATAAATGTCAAGGATTATTATCCCCAAGGAAAAGCAATAGCCTCGTTTGATAACATTTTAAAAATTGCTGTTTTTACAACCAGGCTTGAACCAAATGGGAAATCCTTTGGTCCAAACTATAACCCTCCACCTCCCCGCCCTGAGGGCAGGCACCTGGTCAGTCAGCCCTGTGTCTGCCAGTCAGGTTTCAAGTTCAGGAAATTCACTTGGTGAGTTAAAACCAAATTTTGAACTTGTCAAATATTCATTGATCCAAGGTGTTCATTTTTTATTTTATTTTTATTATTATTTTTAAATCATTTATTGGGGGTGCCTGGGTGGCTCAGTCATTAAGCATCTACCTTTGGCTCAGGTCAAGATCCTGGAGTCCTGGGCTCAAGCCCCACATCCGGCTCCCTGCTCTACAGGAACCCTGCTTCTCCCTCTCTTACTCCCCCTGCTGTGTTCCCTCTCTAGCTGTGTTTCTCTCTGTCAAATAAACAAAAGCTTTAAAAATAAATATAGGGATACCTGGGTGGCTCAGAGGGTTAAGCCTCTGCCTTCGGTTCAGGTCATGATCTCAGGGTCCTGGGATCGAGCCCCACATAGGGCTCTCTGCTCGGCGGGGAGCCTGCTTCCCCCTCTTTCTCTGCCTGCCTCTCTGCCTATTTGTGATCTCTCTCTCTATCAAACAAATAAAATCTTTTAAAAAATAAAATAAAATTTTTAAAAATAAATAAATAGAAGAACACAAGTAGGGGGTGGGGCAGAGGGAGAGGGAGAAGCAGGCTCCCTGCTCAACTTTCTCCCAAGACCCTGGGATCATGAGCCGAAGGCTGTCGCCTAACCGACTAGGCCACCCAGGCAGCCCCTGGGGTATTCATTTTTTAAATGAGATGATGAGACAAAGGTTTTTGAAGAGGAAAAACAAGAAAAACAATGGACTATACCCCAGTGATAACAGAGAGAGGAAGGAGGCCAGAGAGAGATACCATTGACATTTTGGAGTGTTGGAGGGATGCTGAGAGGAGGTTCCGGGGAAGGTCTGGGGTGTGAGTGGGAACACTGGGCAAGTGGAGAGTGGGGACAATTTGGGAGGAACCTGTCGGTTGAGTGTCCATGGTGTGTTTGGGAAACAGCCGTCAGTCCTGGGCTCTGGATGGATGAAGCCCAGAGTGCTGGACTCAGTGGGCACAGAGAAGCCCCCCAGGGTTTTTAAGCAGGGAGGTGATATTAACCAGCACTCTTTTGGTTGCCTGTGATAAAAACAAACAAATAGCAAAAACAGACCGTCTCAAGCCAAAAGCTGAATTTATTGTCTTCTACTTCTTTAACAGTGAGGGCTTCAGGTACAGTTTGGCTTAGGGGTTCAGACACTCTCTCAACCCTGGCACCTTTTTCTCTTTTCATCTCTCATGACTTCCCCAGCAGAAACAGTTGCAACAGAAGTCCCAGAACAGGCTCTCACTAGTCTTGCTGGGGTCACATGCCCATCCCTGGGCCTGTCACTCTCACGAAGTGGTGAAATATTCTAGAGTTAGAGACAGAATTGGTGGATACAAACTAGATGGACCTAGGGTGGAGGAGGAATTTTCCCCGAAGAAAATCAGGGTGTCTCACCTGAAGTGAGAAGAAGGTTGGGCAGGCAGAAACCCCCAGCATCCCTCTTCGTGTCAGCCCCATGAGGTAGGGTTTCTTGTGATCCCTGTTTTGCAGATGAGAAAACCGAGGCTTAGGGACATAGAGAGCCTTGCCTAAGGTCCCACCATTAGCAAATGGCCTCAGACCCCAAATCTGCTGGACCCCAAAGCCAGGCTCTTAACCATCTCTTCCACTGCCTTGGAGGCACCAGATCTGAGTTTGAAGAGGGTGCCTGGGAGCTTAGGGAAGGACGGAGTGAGGATGGAGTGGCAGGGGAGAACAGAGGCAGAGGATGGGGCAGGAGGCTGGTGCCACACCGACAGAGGGGAAGGGAAGGAGCCCTGAGAGAGAGAGGTGCGACATGTCCCAGTGCACTGTCAGCCCTAGGTTTCATTGTTGTTTCCTTTGTAGATGAAGAAATTGACCTAATCAGCAGTAGATCACACACACATACACACAGCACTTTGCACACATGTGTATGTATACATAGACACATGCACAAACACACACACATAAGCGTGCTCATTATTTTGCCTCCTGCTTTCTGTTTTGGGCATTCTTAGCAGGAGGATGCAAAGTGTGAGGCTTCTGGGCCAGGAGGCCAGGCTACGGGCACAGGGGCATTTCTTTTCGGGCTACGGGCACAGGGGCATTTCCTGGGGAATTTCCGGAGGAAGTGGTCAAAGGGAAGTAACCACCCACCTGGCTCAGGGCCAGGGTGGGGAGTGGGGGGGATGGGGAAACAGCCACTCCTCACTTCCCTTTTCAGCCCTAAGGCTTCCCAGGCAAGAGTCCCGCCTCCCCGATGATGTCATACAGAGATCATTCTGCCTGTACCCTCATTGCACAAAGGGAAAACTGAGGCAGTGAGGGGCACAGCATGCCTCACCTTTGTCACCACCATATGGGAAAGTCTAGCAGCCTGAGTATGCAGCCTAGATGGGCTGCTGCTTTGCTGTGTGACCTAGGGCAAGTCACAGAGCTGCTCTGGGCCTCAGTTCTATATCTGCAAAATGGACCTGTAATTACCTCCCAGAGTGGGCAAATGAACGAGGCTTGGAAAAGTACCTGGGCCAGAGTCTGTAAATGTCGACTCTTACAGTTTCTTCCTTTGCAGGGCAAACCCTCCTGTGTGTGGCTGTGGATCGTAAGCCCCAGCTTTTTTTTTCCTGCTCTCTAAAGATTTATTTATTTATATATTTGAGAGAGAGAATGTCAAGCAGACTCCCCACTGAGTGCTGATCCCAGGACCCTGAAACCAAGAGCCGGGTATTCAGACAACTGAGGGACCCAGGCCCCCCAAGACCCAGCTCTCTGTGTATAAACTGGGTGGCCTTGGGCAAGTCACTTCACTTTTCTGAGCCTCCAGTGGCCTTATCAAAAAAATGGCTTACTAATCACCACCTCATGGGTCACTGCGGAGAATAACAGAATGCCCAGCCTCTGGGATGGGATTCTCTGGTGTGTGTCCTTCCCACTGGGCAGCTGGACTTCCCCTGCCCCCATGGCTCCTCTCCTTGCCCTGGGAGTGTACCAAGTGAGTTATTCTATTAACAAATCATTCAGCTAGTATCCACTGAGCACCCACTGTGCGCCAGGCTCTGCTGAAAACAGTGAGGAAGTCAGACCCAGATCTCCTCCCACTAGAGCTGCCTGGGTAAGGAGGTGGGGAGAGGACAGGAAATAAGTAAAAAACAACTGAGCAAGATGCTTTCAGACATTGCAGTGAGGAAGATACATGAGTTGATGGGGGAAGGGAGGAAATGCCTTGGTGGAGGCCACTTCAGCTGGATGGTCAGCAAGAGGTCTCAGAGGAAGGCGCCAGAGGACAAGAGTGGGCAGTAGAGATGGGGGAAGGTCAGGTGGCAGAGCAAGGAGCAGGGTGGACAGCCACCAGGGAATTCAGACTCAAAGGAGAGAGGGGCTGGGTGCTTCTGGCATCCCTGGGGAAGGAGTCTGGGTGGCGGTTGCAGGATATTCCTTCTCACGCATTAAGCCTCTCCTGGGGGCAGGGCTGGCTGAGGCCCGCCTGTGAAGGATGATGAGGGGTTGGGGATGGGGCAGAGAGGGCGTGTCCAGCAGCCTGGTGGTCACGAGCCACCTCTGCTGCTTGGCCCTGGAGCCCCAGACCACGGGGGGCAGGTGGCGCTGGGAGAGGGGGACCACAGGGAGAAGCAGCTGGGTTCAGCCCCAAACTTCGGAACCTCTAAGAACCACATGAGTAACCACATTTCACTTTCGAGTACTGTCACAACCCCAGCCCAGACTTCATGTGCCCAAGGCAGGCCACTGCCCCTCCCTGGAGCCCTGGCCTCTCTGGAGACACAGGGACACGAATGATGAGAGCAGCTGGTCTGTGCAGAGCAGTCGTGTGTGCAGGCACTGTCAGCCCTTTACACGGGTGGTGCCATCTTCTAGTGTCTCGTGTTGTCACAGCGCGCCTCTCAGTGCTGGGGTGGGGAGGGGGCTGTTGGATATGACTGAGACCCAGTGTGGAAAGACTGTAGCTGGTTTCTAGGATGACTTTGTATAGGAAACACAGACTCTTAATGTCAAAAAAACAAACCAAAAAAAAAAAAAAAAAAAAGAAAAGAAAAAAGAAAACAGCTGGTGCTGAGATTCTAAAGATGTCTGTCCCTAAAATGTGCCGCCCTTGTTGGAGCACTGTCAGTGCTGACCCGTTCGTGCTGACCGGGGCCCAGAGTGCCCGCCTGAAGGGGAGATGCACCCACTAACCCAAAGGGGGGCTCTTTTCCCGCAGCTCTTGTAACAGCCCCACTTCATGGAGGAGGAAACTGACAGTGAGATTAAGTCCCTGGGCCAAGTTCATTCAGTAATGTCACAGACGGGATCTGAACCCAGGCTGGCAGGACCCAGAGCTCCCAAGGGCTCCCCAATGTGCCTCCCTGCTCTGTCTGCCTCATTGGTGAGATCCAATGTGCTCGTGGAGGAACCGGTACCTTCCTGGTCCCCTGGATTTATGGAAGGCTGGTGTCCCTGCTCTCTCTCCCCTGTGGCTCCCCAGTAGGGGCAGCAGAGAAAATCAGAGCTGCAAGGCCTTTAAGAAACCATCAAGCCATTTTTCCATAGGCTGGGGGATTCTGTGAGCGTAGCCCGGCAGGGGGTGTCACACTAGGGACTCCTGAGCAAGGTGATGGGGTAAGGCATGGGGCCCCAGAAACAACATGAGACACTAGAAGTCAGGGCTCAGCCCCAAACTTCAGCCAAGAACTACGTGACAAGCCACGTTTCATCTGACACCCAGATGCCCCAGATAAGCAGGCCACGGTGAGCACCTTGGGGTTGCAGCATGGCACCCTAACACACCCACGGGGTAACCCAGGACTTCACGGGAAGGAGCCATGCGGCCTGAGCAGGCTTCCTGGCAGCCACCAGAATGACACACCCGTCTCTGCTTGCTGAATGTGTGTCAGGTCCTAATCAGTGTTCATTTAATTCTCGCAGCAACCCCATCAAGTGGGAATAGCCACCCTGTTTTGCAGATGGGGAAACTGAGTCCCACCAGATGACTTTTCCTCATTCCTCACTAGCTGGAAAGGGGGCTGTTTAGAACGGGGACCCAGAATTGAGCTTGCCTTCGGGACTTGACAGTTACCAGTGTAGTGGGTCTGATAAGTGGAGAGGTTCTCAC
This sequence comes from Spilogale gracilis, assembly GCA_004023965.1. Taxonomy (NCBI): domain Eukaryota; kingdom Metazoa; phylum Chordata; class Mammalia; order Carnivora; family Mephitidae; genus Spilogale; species Spilogale gracilis. The sequence goes on along the minus strand of PITA01002069.1, from coordinate 120,463 downwards.
GTGCTTCCCACCCCGGGGTCGGCCCTTCTCCCAGGTGGCAGCTGGTCCCCAGCTGGGGCCGCTGCTACTCCATCATCTGGAGGCTGGATAGGGCTGCTGGCCATCCATGGGAGCCCCATCTGGTGCCTCTGGACAGGATGTCCATTGAAAGTGGAGTCCTTTGCTGTGCCACCACCCCTCCAACCCCCCATCCTCACTGCTTGAAGATCTGTGATCCCGGCCTGTGTTGTGGCAGTCCGCTGTTGGCTTCGCCTTGAGTTGGGAGTTGGAGGAATGTCTGTGGGGTGTTTGTCGCCCTTAGGGTGGGAAGCCAAATAGCAGGGAAGACCAAGAAGCTGGATCTGGGGGAGGGCAGGGTCTGGAAAGGGTGACTTGGGCAAATGTCTTCATAGATGCGCCAGAAGTGGGATGCTGCTGATCTCGAAACCCTCTGCACCCTGACTTATCCAGTCATGCCTGTGACCGTCGGAGTCTGGCCCCCAGTGCAGACCTTGGGGCATCTCCCCAAGGCTGCCTCCTTCTGGACCCACGCAAGTTTCTGCTCTGTTTCAAGGGCAGATAAGGTCCCCCTTGGGAGCCTCAGAGTTTGATCTTGAATACCTGGGACCCCTGCCCAGGGTGCAGGGAGTGCTTGGGGGCCATGGTTCTGCTCCAGGGGCCATGGGCTGGCCCTGAGCTGACACTCCCAGACAGTCTCACTACTGAGGAGCATAGGGTACCTGTTTCATTTAGTCATGTAACAAACCACCCAAAATGTATCAACTTATAACACCAGCAGTTATTTCTTACTGTGCATGGTGGTGCGGGCTGGAGAATCTGGGTGCTTCAGCTGGTCTCCTGGGGTTCACTCCTTCGCTGCACTCAGTACAGGGTCTGTCGGGCCCGGAAGGTCTGAGATGGCCCCACTCACATGTCTGCACTTGGTGCCGGGGCACCCCGGTTCCCCTCTGCATGGCCCCTTGCCCCAGTGGGCAGCCTGCTTCTGTACCTGGGGTCCCTTCTGTTGCCCTCCATGTGGCCCCCAGTGGGCAGCCAGCTTCCGGCCCCTGAGGTCCAAGGGCAGATTTCCAAGATGAGTCTCAAGCTGCAAGCTCTTGAGGCACAGCCTCAGAACCAACCGCTTCTGCCATGTTCGAGTGTGCAAAGAAATCACATGCATGACCAGGGGGAAGGGAAATAACCCTCTGGCTCTGGGTGGAAAGAGAGGGGGAGACAAGACCCACTGCAGATGGGTTTCGGCACCAGGCTGGGAGGAGTTTGTGGCCATATTTTGTAGTCAGAGCACATGTACCATTAGGGTTGTGCTACGTTCTTCTTTCACGAAGGTTAGAGTGAGCAAAGCAAGTTCTGAAGGCATTGTATACAAAGCCCCAAACCAGCCTGCTAAATAACCTCTGAAAACCCGTCCGTTGCCCATAACATACAGAGTCCCTGGTTTGTATACCCACTGGAAGTGTGTGGTCCCTGAGCCAGACCACATGAGGGAACCAAGACTTGCCCAGCATTCCAGCCTTTGTGGTGAGGAAGGAACCCACAAATCCTTGCTGGGAGTGCTAGGGGGTCCAAACCATGGCTCACCTTCGGCAGCCTCATTCTGTGCTACTGTTAAACCCACAGAAATGCCCTGCTCCAGATGGAAGCCACTAGCCATATGGGGCTATTTAAATTTTAACGCGTTCAACGAAATTTTTTTAGAACTCAGTTCCCCATCTGCACTAGCCACATTCCAAGTGCTCGGTGGCCACACAGCAAGCAGAGCCTGAGCCCAGCTCCCCCTGCTTTGTCCAGCTGACCTCATAACTGCCCACCTTCGTGGTTGCCCAGGCCTTGTGCTGACTGCTTGGGACCCAGAAGGAATTCGGCCTTATCGCAGTTGCTGCTGTTGAAGGGCCTCCCAGCCTGCTGGGGATAACACATGGTAAAGGGGGTGAGCAGGATGAGCCCTGCTGGGCATCCCTCAGCCCCTGGCTCCCACCCGCCCTGCCCTCAGGCAGCCAGGGCCCAGGGTGTGCTGAGCAGGGAGCCCAAGGTTCACCCCCCTCTGGAGCCGGCCCTCTGCTCCCACCCTGTCCTCCCCACCATAAAATAAGGGGGCTCTTGGTACACTCTCCAGGCTTTTCCAGTAAAAGGCAGGATGCCTGTTCCTCAGCAAAACTTGGGAGACCCCACCCACATGGTTAGTACTCATGGCGGAAACCCCACCTGCATGGTTAGTATCCATGGCTGAAAAATTACAATGAGCGACCGAGAACCCATTTCAGATGAATTTGAAGTCTATGGATTTTATTCACAACAGCTTCTGTTTGGGTCTGAAAGATGTTAATGTGTGAAACAGTATTTGTTTGGTCTACCAGCAGCATTGGGTGTGCATATGGGATGTAAGATCCCCTAAAATAATTCAGGGGCTCCCAGCTGGGGAATCCCCGAAACTTCCAGGATTGGAGTGGGGGGTGGGGCATCTTATGATAGCTCTGCATGGCCAACCCCATGCTGGTTTTGTGGTGGGAGGGGAGTGAGATTCTCCTTCGACACCCTGTCCCCCATTCTTACCCCCTCCACACCCACAGCCTGCAGCCACCCTTCCCTGCAGCCATTCTTCTGGCCCCGTTCTGAGCTCCACCAGTCTAAGGTGACCCAGGATTTGTTGCCCTGTCTCTCTAGGCTGTGGGCCCCAGTGTGTCTACACGCTGGGACCCTCTCTTCTGTGGGGACAGAATTTGACTTCCTTATAAACCAGGGGAACAGAGATGATTCAGACCCCATGCCCTGCCCTCCAGGCTGGGGCCCAGGCAGAGCTGAGGGGTTTGCACACCCCTTTCCTCCTCCTCCTGCAAGACCCTCCCCTGACCCCAGCTGAATGTCAGTGCCATGAGGGCAGGGACATCTGTGTGTGTCCCAGCTGATTCCTGGCACATAGTAGGCACTCACATATTTGTTGGATGAATTAATTAATGCAAGTTGAGGAGCATACAGGCGTGTGTCTCAACCCTGCCCTCCAGCCTCCAGCTGTGTCTTCTTTTGGGTGGGGGGCAGATCTGAGTAATGTGATAAGCAGGGGGCACCCCCTATAGGAGTTGTGTTCACAACTAGATTGGTGCTTTTTCTCCCTTTGGGGTCCATGGGTTTATTCTCAGAGGTCTTCAGATTCCACACAATAATTTTTTTAAGAGTTGTAAGAGTTTAAAAAAAAAAAAGAGTTGTAAGAGTTGTTTTTGTTTTGGTTTTTGTTTTTTAAAGATTTTATTTATTTATTTGACAGAGAGAAACACAGCTAGAGAGGGAACACAAGCAGGGGGAGTGAGAGAGGGAGAAGCAGGCTTCCAGCCGAGCAGGGAGCCCGATGTGGGGCTTGATCCCGGGACTCTGGAATCATGACCTGAGCCGAAGGCAGACGCTTAACGACTGAACCACCCAGGCACCCCAAGAATTGCAAGAGTTATTTTGTAATAATTTCCATCTTCAAGAAGACCTGCAAGACTAATACCAAAAAAAAAACCCAAAAAACAAAAAACAAAAAACAACCTTCTCCTCTGTACCCTTCACCCAAATTCATTATTACTAACGTTTCACCAAACTTTGCTCTCTCACACTAATATTTTCCCCCAGAACTATTTGAGAGGTCATCACAGACATGCAACATGACTTTTACTCTTGAATAATACTTCCGGGTCTATTTCCTAAGAACAAGAACGTTCTGTTACATAAACATGGTTCAACAGCCATATTCAAGAAGTCTAACTCTGACACCCTACTGGGATCTATTGTACAATTCATAGTCACCTTTACCAGTTGTCTCAGGAATATCCTTCATGTCAAGTTGTTCCCTAATCCAGATCTCCTACTGCATTCTGTCACCACTCATTCTCTTAAAGCTTTATAAAGACGTTACATCCCATAAAATCTCCTTGCTTAATGTACAGTTTCATGATTACTAGAGATATTTACAGAGTTAGGTAAATGTCACAATTTTATTCTAAATTATTTCCATCCCTGTGAAGAGAAGCCTCATCTCTAGTTTCCATCAAGGCCTTGTGCCACTTCAAGTCCTTGATAACCACAAATCTATTTTTGTCTCTATAGATTTGCCTTTCTGAGCATTTCATTAGAAATGGAATCATGCAAGAGATGACCTTTGTGTCTGATCTCTTTCATCTTAGCATTGTCTTTTGCTGTTCATCCATGTTATAGAATGTAGCAGTAATTCATCCCTTTTTATGGCTGAATAACAGTCCATTGGTTGATGGACATTTGCTTTTTTTCCACTCTGGGGGCTGTTCTGATTAATTCTGCTATGGATAATGCAAGCAAATTCTTATGTGAATATATGCTTTTGTTTCTCTTGGGTAGATATCTAGGAGTAGAATCCAGGAGTCATAAGGTCACCCTACATTTAACTTTTTAAAGAAATACCCAACAGTTTCCCACAGTGACAGCAGTGTAAGAGGACTCGGGTTTCCCCAGGTCCTCACCAACACTTGTCTTTCTTTCTTTCTTTCTTTCTTTTTTTTTTTTTTTAAGATTTTATTTATTTATTTGACAGAGAGAGAGAGAGCACAAGTAGGCAGAGAGAGAGGAGGAAGCAGGCTCCCTGCTGAGCAGAGAGCCTGACGTGGGCCTCGATCCCAGGACTCTGAGATCATGACCTGAGCTGAAAGCAAAGGCTTTTTTTTTTTAATATTTTATTTATTTATTGAGAGAGACAGAGTGAGTGAGAGAGAGCATGAGAGGGGAGAAGGTCAGAGGGAGAAGCAGACACCCTGCGGAGCTGGGAGCCCCCTGCAGGACTCGATTCTGGACTCCAGGATCATGACCTGAGCTGAAGGCTGTGGCTTAACGGAGCCACTCAGGCGCCCTTGTCTGTCTTTGTGATGCTAGCCATCCTAGTGGGCGTGAAGTGCTATCTCATTATGGTTTTGATTTGCATTTCTCTGATGGCTAGTGATGTTAAGCATCTTTTCATGTGCTTCTTGGCCACTCTATATCTATCTCCTTTAGTGAAATAACTATTGAGACAATTTGCCCATTTTTTTAGTGTGTTATGTTCTTGTTGTTGAGTCACAAGGATTCTTTTTATATGCTAAATACAAGTCGTTGTGGGGTGTTTCGTTTTGTTTTGTTTTGTGGTTACATGATTTGCAAACATTTTCTCCCAGTCTGTGGCTCAAATTTTTGCTTTCTTGATGGTGTCTTTTGAAACGTAATGGTTTTTAATTTTGATGAAGTCCCAATCTAACATTTTTTTCTTTTATTGCTTATGTGTTCAGTATCTAAGAAATCATTATATCTAAGGAAAAAAAACTAAGATATTTTTAACTAAGAGATCATTTTAGGGGCGCCTGGATGGCTCAGTTGGTTGGGCAGCTGCCTTCAGCTCAGGTCATGATCTCAGGGTCCTGGGATCGAGCCCTGTGTCAGACTCCCTGCTCAGCGGGAGAGGCTGCTTCTCCCTCTCCCTCAGCTGCTCCCCCTACTTGTGCTCTCTCTCTCCCAAATAAATATTTTAAAAAAAAGATCAAAAATCATTTTATATCTGAGAAATTATTGCCTGACCCAAGATCACAGCTTTACTCCTCTAGTTCCTACTCTATTTACTTCTCTATTTTCTTCTAAGAGCTTTATAGTTTTAACTCTTACATTTAGATCACTGATCATTTTGAGTTAATTTTTGTATATGGTGGGAAGGGTCCAAATGCATCCTTTTGCATGCAGATAGACAATTGTTCGAGTGTTGTTTGTTGAAGAAATTATTCTCTCTAGTAAGTTCCCTTGATACCTTTGTGAAAAACCATTTGACCATGATATAGTTTTTTAAATGTCATTTGCATGAAAAGGACAGCCCCTTTCCATTTTAACAAAAGCATCTTCCCAACTATCTGAATGGCTTTTTCTCTGAACTATCTAGGTAAATCGATTGGATATTTTTATTTTGGGTAGTTCATGATTTTTTTTTTCTTATTTATTTGTAAGAACTCTTTATATATTGAGAAACCAAGGGACTAGGATGTGCAAATACTGTCGTGAAATAACACAGTGTGCTCAAAAGGCATTAAGTATAGCTTGGCTCTGGGGGATGCTGCTGAAGATGGAGCTAGGCAGGAAGGCAAAAACCAGTTCTGATGCTAACCTGAGAAGCTTATGTAACTGAACCAAAGTGGATGAATATTTAGATAGGGAATCCTTGTTATCCTATGTAGAGGTGGGCATAAGGTAGCACATGTGTCATAAGGAAACATACCTATATATATGTTGTATGTTATGTAAATTAGGCTGGGGTTCCTCCTTGGCAGAGATTTTAGTATTATAATGAGATAGAGGTAATGGTATGTGGTACCAGAGGTCACTCCTCAGTCCATTAGCTCAAAAGATCTGAGTTGTCTGGGCCAGTGGACAGTTTTATCAGGACAGTTGCCATTATCTGAGGGGTGGTTTGGGTTATTTGCCTGAATTAAGAGGTAAATAAGAAAAAAAGAGCTTAAGGGAAAATGTAAGACAAAGGTTAGTAAGTATAAGCAGGTGGGCAGTCAAGGTCAGGTCTTGGGGTCTAGCTGGTGATACTTAGACTTTATCTTGTCACTGGGAGCCCTTGAAGAGTTTTAAGCAAGGGAGGGATGTAATTCAATCTGTATTGTTGAAAATGGCTTTAAATAAGAGACGTAATTGATGGAGGGAAGGACTACAAGGGTAAATCAAGGCCAGAAAGTGCAAACCCTTTGGATGTCCAGCTAAAGTGTGTCAGTTTGGCTTAGTGGGCAATGGGGAGCCACAGAACATTCTGGGTGATGAGTGGGGGCGAACCAAAAAGGCAGTGGGGATGGAGAGCTGCCTACGAAGGTGGAAAGGAGGAAGACTGAGGCCAGGGCTGATCTCTGGTTGGGGTAAGAGGTTCGGTTTCCCAGCATAAGGCTTTGCTCCTACTGCCATATCAACAGTGCTCAGGGCTGTGTCATATGTCCCTGCTCCCCAGGGTGCCCAGGGCTGTGTCATCTGTCCCTGCTCCCCAGAACTGACCTTCAACCCAGACAGATGGGATGTTGCCAGGGGTAACCTGGAGAAGAAATATGAACCAAGAGTTTCCATGCAGGGCACTGTGAGTGGGAGAAGAAAAAAGGAACAACATATTGGCATGACAGGACGAGTCTTAGAAGTGGACGCAAGTGGCCGTCCTTAGGGCAACTGATCCTTGGCCTCTGCTGCACAAGTCCAAGTGTGGGGAGCCCCCTCCCTCCCTGACAGCTACTCCATAGCTGGTTGGCTCATCCGGCGAGAAAGTTCTGGGGCTGGTATGGTGTCAGAGGTGTGAGGAGCCTTGGAACTCTTATCTTGAGCTTCCTGTCACTAGAGAGAGGGGACCTTGAAGCTCAGAGGGACAACATTCTGCACTGAGGTCACATAGGGAGTCAACCCCAGCTTGTGTCTGAGCAGGCCCTAGAAACTCCCCACCTAATTTCACAAATGATTAGTTTTTCAACCTACTTTTCAAAAACCAGTAGTACATGTATATTGCACAAACACACACACACACACACACACACACACACACAATCAACAGAACATCACAATGAAAAGTCAGTCTCCTTTCCACCCATGCTCCACCTCTCTGTGCCATTCCCGAAGGCATCACTGTTCCAGTTTCTTAAGCACCCTTGTCAGAATATACGAACACATGTATAAGAGATCCCATCTTTTTTACATGAAAAGTAACACACCATACCCTGTACCACACCTTGCTTTTCCCACTTACCAGGATTACCTCTGAGGTCAATCATTATCATCCCAGTCCATTCTAGGATGAAGCCCCGGCCTACGTGTCTTCATGCCGTTTCTTGGTTCCCTACTGTTGGACACCACAAGTGCTTCTCTCTTTGCTTACATAGAATACCGTTGACTAGCCTTGCATGTTTCCATTTGCCTACTGCATAGCTTAGCCAGACCACCCTTCAGAAGCATGGCACTATCTTGCCCCTCGCCCGACTGTGACTGCGTGCATTTCCCACCCCCCACCTTCAACAGCACAAGCGTTACCACGTTACCATGCTTGTTCATTTTTGCCAACTTGGTCAGATTACAAAAAGTAACGGGCATGTTAGGTTTTGATTTGTATTTCTTTAATATGCATTTAATTACAAGTACGATTGAGTATCTTTCCATGAACTGCTTGTTCATATCCTCTGTTCTTTTTTTCTAAGTGGTTCATCATCTTTTCCTATCGATTTGAAAGAGCTCTTTCTGTATAAGGAAAATTAACGTTCATCTCATTTTCCTCAATTAACTTCTGGCATATGTACAACAGATTTTTTTTTTTACTTGCTGTTTGCCTTTTTGAACTTTTTTTTTATTCTATTCAGGAGTTTTAATTTTTTACATAGTTAAGTTTATCAATATTTTCCTTCATGGTTTCTAGAAATAAAAATATTTATACAGTGTACTTTACACAAGCTTTTTAAAACAATATCATGGTTGATCCGCAAGCAGCCTTTGAAGGGAGACAGGGTGGGGATTTTTATCATTAGTTTCATTTTACAGATGAATTGAAGTGAAGCTTAGAGAGGTGATGAGACTCGCCCAGGCAGAACAGTTTCTAGAACGGTTGGTGTTCTCACTTCCCTCACCTGGTTCCCAACCAGCCAGGTAACTCACTCCCAGAACTGAAAACAAAAGTCGGACATTTTCAGTTATTAAAACTACAAGCATCTTTTCTTCCTTTCTAAAAATATTTTTGAAACTATAAAATGTACTCACAGCTCTTAAAAACAAAACCTCCAACATACAGAAGAACGTAGCAGGATGCTTGGGGTGGGGATTTATGCTTTGCTACCCAAAAGCCCACCCCCCAGGGCGACCACTGTCAGGTTTGCTGTGAGACAGGGTGAGGAAGAGCCACCAGGAGCTGGACTGTTCCTTATCGGTCTGTCCCCAGTGTCTCATATACTCCAGGAATGCTGTTGGTGCTCAATAAATGCTCTAAGACAAGAGACTCAGGCGGTCAGGTCCCCCATTTAGACAATAGCTGCATTGGCCTGCATTCAGACACTCAGCAGTTGTGTGAGTCTAGAAAGGTGAATGGCCCTCTGTGTGCTACAGTGTCCTTGTCTGTAAAATTGGGATAGTAGTTTCTACCACCAGTGAATGAAATAAGTCTCACAAAGTGCTAAGCCTCAGATCTGTCTCTTCCTTCCTGAATCTACGGTCTGCTACTCCCACCTGGCCCCCACTATCCAGGGTCATGAGATATCAGAGCTGAAAATCAGGCTGCTTCCCTCTCAAAAGCCCAGAGAGGGGAAGTGCCATGCCCAAGGTCACACAGCCCGCTGGCAGGGAGGGCAGAGACTCCAGTCTCCTGACCGATTACATCACTAAGCCGGCTTCCTCACAGGTGGACCACTGCAGACGCGGCCCTCTCGCCTGCTGTCTCGCCCCTATTCGCCACCAGGGGGCGCTTCCCGAAAACACAGTCTAGACCCTGACGTTCTTGCTCCAAACTGGTGGTGGTGGGGGGCTCTCTGCTGCCTTAGAAAAGGAAGACGCCTTTTTTTGAGGGGGGGGGATCTGGTGTTCAGGGCTCTCGGAACCTGCCTTCTCTCCCCTGCACACTGGGCAATGCGCATTCCCATCGTTGCTGTTTCCTTAAGCACACTCCTCCCGGAACATCCGCCCCCTTCCAGCCTCTTTCAGGCCCAGCCTTTCCTATTTATGACACTTCTTCCCCGCGGATTGGATCTGTCTCTCAGACTGTGCCACCCCGTTCTCTATGACAGTTGCCACACCACTGAGGCCCGTCCCCGGCGTTCAGTTCGTGCTGAGTCAATGTTTGCTGTGGGATAAGGCATGCAGCTGGCAGGCCAGGATAACCTCCCAAACTGCGAGGAGAGCTCAGGGGACGTGGTGCCAGCGTGGGTGTGAGCAGCCCCCACCAGCTGTGCAACTCTGGACCAGTGGCTGCCCCTCTCTGGGCCTCAGTCTTCTCATCTGTGAACTGGGGAGGTTTGGGAGAGGGGGCCTGGGCATTGCCTGCCTTGTAGGGGCTGCAGTTCTCCGAGGGAGGGGCCAAGGGATTCAGCTTGAGGCCGCGGGTGCTAGGTGTTTATTTAGCGGTCTTGGGGAGTCTGGGGGAAACGCTGGGGCCACAGTGCCCCCTCTAATGCACCTGGACTGTGTGTATCCCGCTCCCCAGCCTTTCGGCTGCAGAGGCCCCACAGACCCGAACGCTCTCAACTCGTCCCGGATCGGTGACGTCGGCGGTCGGGGCGGCACCGTCCTCCCCGCCACCCCCAACACACACCTTTCAAAGGGGGAAACTGAGGCCAGGCGCCGAGAGGCCACAGCCAAGGTCAGGGCGCGTTGTGGCGGCTCAGGCAGGAGGGCCGGCGGCGCTCCGGCTCCGGCTCCAGCTCGGGCTCCGGCTGCCGACGCCCCCGGGCCACCACCCCCCTCCCTCGCCGGCGCCCCGCCGGCCCGACGCGCTGGGGCCGCGCCCGCGCTCCGCTCCCGCCGCGGGGACGGCGCGCGCTCGGCGGCTGCAGGCGGACCCGCGAGGTAGGAGGCGGGCCGGCGGGGGAGCGCGCAGCGGCGGCCGGTGCGGTGCGGTGCGGGTCTAGCAAGGGCCTGGGGGCGGCGGGGGCCGCGGCCCGGAGTCCCCTCGGCAGAGAGGCCGGGGCGGCAGCTCCGTCCCCGGGGCCGCGGCTACACTGACACCTGAGCCGCTTTGGGGTGATCGCAGGCGGCTTTGCGGCGCCCGGCCGGGGAGGAGGTTCCGAGGCCGCAGTGGTGGGGATGACACTGGTCTCCCGATTGTAGAGTTGGGGGACCAGAGGCCGCTGGGTTCTCGGCTTTGGGGGCTGGGGTTACCCGGGCGGCCCAGAGGACCTGGGGTGCGTCAACGCCAGTGTTTCTGAGCCGGGGCTCTGCGGGTGTCTCTCTCCAAGACGCGAGCTGTGAGAACGCAGGAGATTCAGCCTCCGCGGCTATGCGGAGCGTTTATCAGAAACCTTGTGAACGCTAAAGGAGTGATCTTGGGGGGAGGGGAGCTCAGGGTGCTCCATTTCCGTGTCTATGCAGTTTGTTGTCTCCCCGGGGCGAGGAAACATGAATCCGCGCCCCGGGGGTCCTCAAGCAAAGCTGTCCCCTACCCCCACCCCCTACCCGCCGCACTCCCTCCCTGCTCCTGCCTCCCCGGACGGAGAAATCCCGCCACCGCTTCCCGGGTCCAGAGCCTGCGGGCGGGGAGGTTGAGGCATCTCAGGAATTCACTGGGAGCTTGATAGACGCGTCTAAGGAAGATTGGAGGGGCTGGGGCCGAATCTAGCCCTGCCCCTGACCCCCTGTGTGACCTTGGGCGACTCCCCCTTCTGCCACCACGTGGGCAAGAGTCTGGTTTTTATTCCAGGGGGCTGCTCCGGGTCAGACCCCAGGGGCGGGCGATCCCTATAGGTGACCCTGATTGAGGACTGGAACAGCCCCCAGCGGTCTTTGGACCCGGTCCTAAATGGGACCGGAAACAGCAGCGGCTGGGCATTGATGGGGTTGTCTTAGGTGTCAGGACGCCTTGCCCCACCTGCCAGCCTGAGAGGGCCCCCCCCCCAGGGGCCAGGGGGCTCTCCTCTCCTTGTGGGAAATCTCAGCGCCCCCCCCCCCCCCGTTCAGAACGACTGCCCTTGGGCAGTATAGGGGGCAGGGACAGCTGGCAAAAGTGAGTCAAGGCTGTCATGGGGAAACCCTCCTCCCATGTTTTTGCCAGGCAGTTGCCACTTTAAATTGCAAAGCTCTCAACTGTCATAGCCGCTCTGTTCCTGGAGCAAATGGAGCAGAAAGACGACAGTGGGTGTCCCCTCCCCCGGGCCTGTCCACGGGATTAGGCTTCTGGGGACAGCAGTCTGCTCTGCCTGGTCAGCTCTGTACATTTTGCTCTGAGCATGCTCCGGAATTGGGGTGGGGGCAGCGGGAAGAGCGGCACTTGTTCTGAACCAAGAGCCGGAGTCTGGCAGTGCCCTTTGGCAAGCCACTGCTCCACTCTGTGGTCAGTCTCCACCAGACAACCCACGTGCTGGCCTGTGCAGCCCCCTCAGAGCAACTCTGAACTGAGGCGACACAGGAGTGTCCCTCTGGTCACTCTCCTCTGCCCCCCAGCATCATGCCTGGCCCCTCCTGTGGGCTGGTAAGGTGGCTAAGCTCCTGAACCCATGTGTGGGTTGGAAAGGAAAGAAGAAACAGCCCATCCCCCTGTGCCCCTTACTGCCAGCCCCAGGCAGGAAAAGATGAGCTAAGAGGTGCTCCTGGTGCCACAATGCCCACAGTCTAGCCACCGAGCATCAGAGCTGGAGGGAGTATCCTAGAGCCCATCCTTTGTTAGAGCTAGAGAAACTGAGGCCAGAGAGAGACAGGAACGCGTTCAAGGTCACACCACATCCCACTGTCCCCAGCTCTCCAGCAGTCCAGCCATCCTTGGGGAGCTGCTGCTTGGGGAACACTCAGAGGACTCGGTTTTCCCACAGAGGTCCCTGCAGTGGAGGGACAAGGAAGGGGACCAGTGCCTTCCTCTGCAGGGGACTCTGCCTCCAGCACAGTTTGCAAACATTAAGTAATCTTGGGTCTCATGACTGGAATTGCCATCCTCCGTCAAGGTGGCTTTGAAAGGGCCCGTGGCTGCCTGCTCATCCAGCTGGGGCTCTGAGCACCCTGCCCTCTCCTGCCCACCCCACACCTGCTGGCCCCACAGCAGCCCCCTTCTATTAGTCATGCCCCTTCCCTGTCCTGCGGAGGGAGTGCCAAGGCCAAGGCAGAACTTGGGACCCTTTGTGTCTTCGGCTTTCTCCCCCACCAGCATTCTGAGGACTGGGATGCGGAGTCAGCTCGCCTAAAAGAGCCCAGCCAGCTCCCAGTCGCCAGTCTATGGTCTCATCACTTCCTGCTGGTATTTTGGAATCAGGGGGTAGGTAGGGAATGGGTTTGTTCATTCCTATCAGAAAAGTATGTTTTGCATAAGAGGCAGGGCAAAGGCCTGTCTTAGTGTTGGTGAGATATTGGTGAGGTCTGTGTGCACTGGGGTTCCCGCACTCTTAGATCTGGTTGTTGCCATAGTAAAGTGTAACTCAGACCTGCTTTGGGGAGCAGCATCTTCTAGTGCCCCCTGCCTTCCCTCTGGACCCAGCTTTGCCCTGTCCTAGCTACCGCAAGGGTGCATGCTGCCCCCCTCCCACCTAGACACCTCTGTTCATCCTTTACTGTCATAGACGTCACCACTGCAGCCAAGCCTGCCCCGAGTCCCTGTGTCCTCCCGGCAGAGGGATGTGTAGGGGCACAGATGAGTCACCAGGCTGCAGGAATCCCTTCCTGCCCACCCCCCGGACCATTTCACTGGGCTACGGGCACACATGCCAACTTGGGAAGGCAGGACATAGCAGCCAAGTTCTCAGGGACTCTGTGAAGAACTATGTATGCAGCCTTCTGACCTGGCACCACTGCAGTTCAAACCCGGCAAATGTCTTCAACATTTTTTAAACGTCTACCCCTTGCCAGATCCTGTGATGGTGGTTCTCACATATATCATCCCATTTCATCTGCAAAACCACAGAGCCATCCGTTCACATGTATGAAGGTTCTGGAAGCATAGTATTAAAACAAGGATGTCAACCGCCCAGGCCAGCGGAAACAATCTGGAATGCCGTACCCTCCTACCTACCTCCGATGAACCGTCATTCCGGGCCCTAGAGCCTCATGCTTTGTGAGTTTGCTCACCCAGATGCTCTCAGGGAAGCAGACTGCCCCAGAGGGGTTCTCAAGTGAGCACAGAGTCTGGGCTGACCCACATAAATCCATGTGCCATATGTGGTGGGGATATAATGGCTCGGACCTCAAGGAAGGTAATCCTAGCCCGGGCTCTGTCCCATTCTTTTGGGATGACACAATCGCTCAGGATTGAATTCCCTAAGGGCAGAACAGCGGCTGAAGCACTCCCTGGCTGACAGAAACTTCTGTCGTGCTCAGCTGAGCTGGATCCAAACAAGAAACAAGCTGCCTTGCAAGGTAGTGAGTTCCCGTCACTGGAGGTATGCAAACGGAGGCTGGACAGAGGATATATTACAGATCAGTAGGTTTAGGTGCCCCGGAGGGTCATTGTAACTCCAAGACTCCCAGAGCCAATGATTTTTTTTTTTTAATTATCATCTGAGGGGTTGGTAAAACTCTCAGGACAGTAATATAGGTTTGTAAAATTGCTAAGTGCCCGGGTGTTTTAATAAAGCCAGTTGCCTGAGGATATTCTGGGAATGTTTCATTAGCTGGCTCATCCAGCTGCAGAGCTAGGACCAGATTTTGGACTTAGCCAGGTAGGAAGTGAAGCAGCGTGGAAATTGAGTGTCTTCTGGCAAATCCATGAGCCGCACTGGGGTCACTGTCGGTCACGCTACCTTGGGAAGCTTGAAGGCAGAGAGCTGGCCTCCCTGTTGCTTTGGAGCAGTCTCTTCCCCTCCCTGGGCCGAAGGAGTTTGGAAGAGACCAGGAATCCCTTTGGAAGCTATAACTGGCAGCTGAAAGTGGTAGGGGTGGGGGGGTGGACAGAAGGGGCTGAAGCACACGGATCCTGATGCAGGCTCGTTTCAAGGGCTGGCTGAAGGCCAGCCTGCCTCTGGGGCTGGGTTCAAACACAAGCTCTCCACTTCCTAGCTTCGTGACCTGGGACAAGTCACTAGACCTCGGTGATGAGCCTCAGTTTCCTCTTCCTGAAGATGGGAGTGATGATAGCGCCAGCCACCTAAGGCAGTTATGAAAGTAATTCTGAGAAAATGTGTCAGTGCCACACAGATATTTTTCATTTCCTCCTTTGGGGATATCATAGGTGCTACTAAGTATTTCTGGGGCCTCCAAGTCCAAATAGAAATGTCAGCTCCATTCATTTATTCAACAAATATTTATTTTACCCCAGGAGCAAATCAGACAAAAAGCCCTTACCTCCAGGAGCTTGTGTTCTAGCATACGCAGCCCAGCAATGAATAAGTAAGTGAATAAAAGAGAGCACCCAGTGCTAAACAGGATGAGTCTGCCCCGATTGATGATTAAAGGGGATTTGTAATGGGAAAATTCTTCCAAAGGAAGAGGAGAGAACCCTGGTTTAAGACCTAGATTCCAGCCCTGGCCCCAACTTGCTCCGCAGCCTTGGGCAAGTTCCTTTCTATCTCTGATCCTCTGTGCTTGTCTCAAAAACGAGAGGGAAGAATGAGCCCTTTCAGCTGGGATGTCCCATATGGCTGCGGTGGCCCTTGTGTCACGGTGTGGCAGGTTGTAGCTAGTGAGTCTGCAGTCATAGCTCAGGGTCCCCACCTATCCCCTACCCATATGAATGTGTTTATTTAAATGCAATACGAATCTGTCACACAGGAAAGTGAGCAGACAGATACGCAGCAGCCTAAAGAAAAATTAGAGACATACACACGTGCCCACTTGGATTAAGAAACGGGGTGTTGTCAGAAATGCCCCTCCCCCGCCCCATTCCGTGTTTCTCCCCAACCGTATGCTTCAAAGATTCTCAGCACCTCAACTTTTGTGATAATGCCCTTGTTCTCGCCTTCTTACCACCTAGCTGAACAGCTGTTTGCAGTATCCTGGTTTTTTGCTTTCCTTCTTCTCGAGCTGTCTGTAAATAGACCCAGGCTGTAGATGTTTGTCTGGGTCTGGCTTCGTGGGCTTGAGGTCGCGGCTGTGTGGCTCACTCAGTCCTGAGAAGCTGCGGGAGTCCTTGTCACTGCTGTGTAATACTCCCTCGTATTGTGGGACCACAGCAGATGTAGCTGGTCTGCTTTCACGGACATGTGGGTTTTCAGTTTGGGGCCGTTCTGGAACCTGTCTGCCTCCTAGGGCAGCGGGTATGCCCTTCACTTGTGCATTCCCTCTA
This sequence comes from Spilogale gracilis, assembly GCA_004023965.1. Taxonomy (NCBI): domain Eukaryota; kingdom Metazoa; phylum Chordata; class Mammalia; order Carnivora; family Mephitidae; genus Spilogale; species Spilogale gracilis. Next base: position 104,580 of record PITA01002069.1, on the reverse strand, counting down.
ACTGGGTCGTAAAGTACATCATGTGGTCATTCTCGCCCGTCCCGCCCCCTTCTCCTGGGCACCTTCTCTTATCAGTCTTCCCTGCTGTTGTTCACCTGGTGAGTGTGGAGTGGTTCCTCGCTGCGCTGTTGTTAATTTGCCAGCTCCCTGCTTGCCAGTGAGGTCGGGCCATTTTTGTTTGTTTATTGGCCTTTTGGATCTCTTCTTTGGTGGGGTGCCTGGTCAAGCCTTTGCCCATCTTGGCCTGTCTTTTTTTATTTTCTTGTTGATTTGGGGTAGAGGGGGTTCTTTAGGCATTTGGGACTTGAATCCTTGATCATTTACATACGTTGTAGATATCTTGCTTTTTTTTTTTACTTTTTCTGGGGTCTTGGGGTAAATGTCTTCATTTCAGAGTTCTTTTTTTTTTTTAAGATTTCATTTATTTATTTGACAGAGAGAGAAACACAGCTAGAGAGGAACACAAGCAGGGGGAGTGAGAGAGGGAGAAGCAGGCTTCCCACTGAGCAGGGAGCCTGATGTGGGGCTCAATCCCAGGACCCTGGGACCACAAGCTGAAGGCACACACCTAATGACTGAGCCACTCAGTTGCCCCTCATTTCAGAGTTCTTAATTTCAGTAGTCAAATTTTATTATTAATGTCTTGTGTTTTAAAAAATCCTTTCCTACTCTGTGGTCATGAATATTCTTCTGTATGTTTTACATTAGATCTTGAATCTGTCTGGAATTGATTTGGGTATGGTGCGAAAGAAGGGTCCCACTCCGAGTGTGCGCATGTGCCGTGCATACACACATACACACACACACACCATTACCTAGCACCATTTGGTGACAAGCATGCCCTTTACCCCATCTGCCCTGCCTCCCCCAACTCCGCACACAGGTGCCTTTCCCAGGAAGGCCAGCAGGAGCACAGGACCGAAGGCTCTGGCCAGGAGGAGCCCCAGGAGCCTGGTGATCAGGGACAGCCCTGAGGGCAGGGCGGGCTGGGCAGGCAGCCCTCCCCCACCGGACCAGCTGCCACTCCTGCCAAACAGGTCTGTGGGGCTGTGGGAGTCACGTGTCCGCTGGCGCTGGCTCGCGCCTGGTGGATTAAGCAGAGGCTGAGGGCTTATGACCCACACTGGCCACTGCACAGGCAGGGACGGGCTGAGAGAGCTCACCTACGTGGGCTGCAGAGGAGGCCCCAGACGCCAGCGAGGCTGAACTGTGTGTGGCAGGAGGCCCCCACCCAGGGCACTGGACCAAGGTAAGGGAGGGCCAGGATGATCCCTGGCCATGTCTTCCCTGCCCAACTCCGGGTACCTCCATCTAGAAAATAAACATCCCCTCCTAAGCTCTTTGAATCTGGGTCTGTTGGAAGCAGCGAGAGGTAGGAGATGGAAGGGCCACAGCATGCAGCAAGGGCCTGCCTGATCTCGGGCCACTAGGCAAGCTCACTCCAGCTCACACACCCTCTCAGGCACCCTGGCCACCCAACTCCCAAGAGCCTCTGTGTCCTTTTCAGTGTCCAGGGCGTGCCGGTTGGGTGGGAGGGGGTCACTGCCAACCTCCAGTAGGCCCTCCAGATCTCACTGTCTTTCCCTGGGCAGTGGCCACGACCTGGCCGGGCAGGACACAGCCTTCTGCTCTTGGAGTTGGGCGGGGAAGGACGGAGGAAGTGGGTATAGACTGAGCACCTTCCATGCACCAAGCACCTCCCCTTGGGAAGTTTTATTCCTACCAAGCAAAACACTGGAGACTCACCCATAGATGAGGAAACTGAGGCCCTGGGGAGGGGCTGTCGTTCAGCAGGTGCCTGGGCTGAAAGAATGGCCCTGCCTCTGCAGTCTGCCTACGTGACCCCGGAAGTTGCGGGCTCTTCTCCTGCCACCATGGCCACCACTGCCGGGGGACTCTCTTTGGTGCCTGAAGAGGCACATTCCCTCTGGAACAGTGTCGCTCCTCCCCGGGGCTCTCTGAGAACTTTGGGTCCCTGCAAGGAAGCTCCCAGGCCAGGCTAGTGGCTAGGACTTTGGGCCATGTCTCCTGGTTTGTGTAGTGGGAGTGACAATAATAGGGCCTGCCTCTTCAGGTCACTCTGAGGCTAAAATGTCACCATGCATAAATGGGCCACCAACGCGCCCCAGCTCCCAGCAAGCGCAGGTAATCAGCTTTTGGGTTGTTTTTTTTTTAAAAAAAAATTTTTTTAAGATTTTATTTATCTGACAGAAAGGTAGAGAGAGAGCACAAGCAGGGGGACTGGCAGAGAGAGAGAGAAGTAGACTCCCTGCTGAGCAGGGAGCCCGATGCACAGCTCGATCCCAGGACCCCGAGATCATGACCTAAGCGGAAGGCAGACGCTTAACTGTCTGAGCCACCCAGGCGCCCCTCAGCTTTTGTTTTTTACAGGGAAGGTCAATACCTGAACTCCCTCCATCTCTGAAATTCTGAGCTCCTGGCCACTTCCTTTCTTCCTGGACCTTTTAATTTTGGTTTATTTCTAGGAGTTTAAAATTTGCTTAGGAAAACAGACACTTGGTAAAAACATTCAACATTGTAAGAATATGCAATGAAAACTGCATGTGCCCCCCCATTCAGAGCAAAGACAAGGAGCATTTGGGAGGGTACCCGGTTGGGAGTGTGTGTGTGTGTGTGTGTGTGTGTGTGTGTGTGTGTATTTGATTCCTGCACTGTCTTTAAAAAAAAACACCCGGTAGCTTGCTTTGCCCCCATCCTGTGACTTACTTTAAATCCACCCGCTCAGCTAGAAAGGCTGACTGCCTCCTCCCTCCAGAAGGCACACATATTTGTGGACGCTGGCACCAGATTTTCCTCATCAGCAGGACTCGGGGGAGGCTGTAGCCTGGCACAGGGCAAACAGGGGGATTGTTGAACTGCAAAGAACGGTTCCTCTGTGCCCGGTGAAGGCCGGAGTTGGAGACCAGCTCCCCCTCTTCCCCACTCCAGCAGATCTGGGTCTGCAGCGAGGGCGGAGCCTGGGGACCTGGTGTGGGCCCAGCCTGGCTGCCAGCTGGCCATTGGGTGACCTTGAACCTGGCCTGGCCTCCTCCGGGTTCCTGACTCAGTGCAGAAGCCCGGACATGTGTTAGCCTTTCTGAGAGGAGTAAGGGTCTGTCTCCTTGGAAACCCAGGCAGGCCACATGTCATTCATCCTACCTGGGCTAACACCTGTGATGTGGCCCAGGGTTTTCCCTGCCTCCTTGTTAAGCTTTGACGGTCCTCCATGAGGCAGCTTAAGTCAGTGTTAAGTTTTGCTGGTGTTTTTCTCTGTGGGCCTTGTGATTTCTGGACCTGCCAGTGTCTTATGTCTGCCATGTAAATGTCCCAGAGGGCTTTGTCTGGGGCTTTCTCTCTCCCAAGGTCTGAGAAAGGAAGGCAATGGCTACATGTGGCCAAACGTCCCGCATGCATAACTGTAAAGGCTTACGGGAAGGGCTCCCTGCCCCGTTGAAGGAAGAGCAGGATCCACCGCTGGTGTCAGGAGGGCAGCAGAGACCAAGGGTCATAGTTACCCAGTAGGGTGGAGCTCCAGGCGCCTCTAGTGTACAGATGTTCAGGTTGTGCACTGTGTAAGAGCACTTGGTAAAGAAAGAATGCAGTCTTTCCAAGCAGGAGCCTAAGAGGCTATGTCCACCAGAAGAGGGCGTTTTTTACAGATTCACACTCAGAGGAGCCCTGCATGCTAATGGTAGCTGATGGTAGTACCCACCATGAGCATGCTCATTGGCAAGGGAGAGATGCCAAGATGTGGTGGGTTCTCCTCCCTACCACAGGCAGCCTTCCTGTACTTAGCTTTCTAGAATCTCTCTCCAGAACTCTTGGTAACCTCAGGGGAAAGGGAACTCCAAACACTGTCCTCCATCTGTGTGAGCAGCTTGAGCAAACCCAGCCAGGTGAAACCTCAGAGGGGACTGGGCCATATGCCTGGCGTCAGGGGCCATGGAATGGCTGGACTCAAAACACACGTAGGGTCGCATCTCAGCTCGAGCTTTTCCTGGCTGTCTACTCCTGGTCAGGACATCTGTGCACAGACCCCCTACTTTATTGTCTGTTAATATCCACACACACACCCGTACCCTCCCCCAGAGCTCAAGTATGAAACACCTTTACCTCTCTGCCTGGCCCCTTGAGAAATTAATGTTTTATTTAGGAAGGCATGTTAATTTTGGGACAGGGACTCACGTGCTCTAGACATAATTCATTTCCTCCACGGAGATCCCTCAAACATCTCGTATGTGTCAGGCACGACACTGGAGATAAAATAAATGGTGAGTCCAGCAGACACACTCCTTATCCTCACACAGCTGCCCCACATTGGAGAGGGAACTGGTGTCCTGAACAACATCAACCAGGTGCGAGGAGGGGCCTGTGAGGAGGTCAGGCAAGTCCTCCCCGAAGGAGCTGAGGCAAGAAAGTGGAGTTGCGGTTAAGTAGGTAAAAAAGAGAGAGACATGTGTACTGGACTAGCATTTGTAAAGGGCCGGGGGCAGGAGCCAACCGGCTGGGCAAGAGGCTGAGGCAGACTAGGGCTACCGGAGGCCGAATTTGCAGGGCTTTCTAGGGGCACAGCAAGGAATTTGGGGCTTATTTTGCAAGCAGTGAGGAGCCAGGGTTTGAAGCAGGGTGATGATTTTGTTGTTAGATTGAAATGTCAGTGAAAATGGGTTTAAGGCTTGGCTCTGCTTCCTAACTCAGCCGCCCTCCCTCTGTGCAAGGAGAGTTGGGGAAAGGGGTGTCTTAGGCGGTTCAGGCAGAATGGGAGAGGTTTGAATGAGGAAGCTTAGGATGGGGTCCAGAAGCTGACTCAGCCGCCTCTCTCTACACCTGTCCCCAGACTGGGGTACCACAGGGTCTTCCTACCAGCTCTGTCCTGGGGCTGGGAAGGCCCAGGCTGCAGTTCCCCCAGAAGGTCGAGAGGTGGCGCCAGCCCTCCAGCAGTGGCAGATAGACTGGCCTAACCAAGATCAGCCTGGTGAGAGGTGGGGTTGGGGTCACTCGGGTCAGGCCAGAGCCGGCCACCCTTCCCCCCTACTCCTCACCTACACCCCAGACACCCAGACTGCTGGTTCGGTGCCTCCAGCACACAACTGTCCCCACCCCATCTCTCATCCTCTCCAAGGATGGCTCTACCAGCTGTGCCCAGAGTTGTCTTCAGCCAGTCTTCGTTTGTCCCCAAGCCCAACCTGGGGACAGCTGGGTGAACCCCCACTCTGCAGGGGAGACCTGGGGTCCAGATCTCTGCTCTCCAGCCTTGGCCAGTAAAATGCAAACAAAGAGGTCCCAGCTTCACAGAGTGGGCCGGGCATCTGCAAGTCATGTGTGTAAAGCACGGAATGAGGGCCCCACAGTTAGCAAGCATAGCAAAAGCTAGACACCCGAGAGGCCTTCAGAGCCTGGAAGTCCCTCCCCTGCTTCCCTTGGCCCCCATACCTTGTGTGTGAGTTAAAGCATAAGAGGTGCCAACATGTGTTGAATGAAGAAATGCCCTTTCCCATCAGAGTCTCCATCCCAGAGTGGGGACCCTCGTGGCTTGGGCCATCCACTGGTGTCAAATACCGGCTCCCCATGTGCTGGTGTGTGATCTCACATCTTGCACAAGTGTTTTGGTACATCTGGACCTCTGTCCCTTCTGTGAAGTGCAGACTGTGCTTTCTCTGTGGCTGGGAAGGGATCTCGGGAGAAGAAATGGCCCCAGGGGAGATAACTGGGGTCCTAACCCATCACCGTCGCTCCTGGCTTCCCATTCCCGTGCACCGCAGGGATTACCCTTAACCAGGGGAATAATTACCGTGGATAGAGCTGACGTGTTGAACAAATTGTTATGTGCTTGTAATTACAAATTGCATTTCTGACACTCCAGGGGTTTCCAAACCTTGATATCTTTGCTACTAACACATAAATTATGCTCATTTACGGAAACTGCCAGAGAGACCAAAAATGTCTGTGGGCTGTGTTGCATAAGGGTTGCTCATTATGGATGCACTCCAGGAGTCTGGGGCGGCCCCGTCTGGGTCTCCGGCTTTACTCTTACTCCATAGGGCTACATTTCCTTACTAGCCCAAGTCCCACTTGGCTCCGAGGCTCCTAGGCTTTTCTTGCATAGCCTACGGGTTGGAATCTCAGCTCTGCCTCTATGAGCTGAGTGACCTCAGACGTACCATTTGAACCTCCCCATGTCTCAGCTTCCTGGTGGGCTCCATAACAGGACTTGATAACGGTCTGTGGGACAGTGTGTGTCAAACTGCCGACACCTGCCCGGCATGTAGGAGGTGCTCCCTGGGGCCTGAACTTCTCTCTTCACGATGCAAGAGGTGCACAGTGGGATGGCAGCCAAGTCTTACTTCCAAGAATATGGAAAGGAAGATGACCTTGACTCCCCACCCCCGTCCCTACTGCCCCACCTGACCCCTCCCCAGCCCTAGGTGGTGGCAAAGTCATCACATGCTTAGGGATATTTCTTGATGCAAAAAGCATATTCTCTAATCCCTGTTACCCACCAAGCAGGTGGAAGTGTGACATGCGGGCCATGTGAAATGATTCCAGGTGAGCCCCAGACTCAGCATTCAGTGACAAGGAACAGAATCACACGAGACCCGGGAAAAAGTTCCTATCCTCGCAGTGCCCTTTCAGCACTGCCTGTTACTTCAAGACCAGAGTGTTGGTCGGTGCTGATATGTCTTTGGCGCTCAAAAAAGGGCTTCATTGGATCTTATCCTTATAGGCATTGTATAGTCACGTGATTCAACAATTAGCAGTAGAAAAAGCACACCGTGAGCGTGAACCACCCTCCCAGCCCTGCACATTCCCCCAAAGATAACCGCTGTCCAGGGAGAGTTTGTACACATGCGTGTGTGTGTCCATGTGTGGGGGGAGTCTACTCCTCCCCTTTCCTTTTTTACCCAAATACACCATTCATCACTTCACTCATTTAACCTAGCAATATATCTTGTATTTTATTCCCTGTAAGTTTATAAAAAGGATCCTTCTGTTTTATGGCTGCCTTCTAGAACATAGATTCTCTTTGCTTGCTAATGTCTGTTTTAAACAAACCCAGAGAAGGCCTCCAGCACAGGCCTTCTGCTGATAACAGGATCCAAGCAGGATTTTATTTTATTTTATTTTATCTTATTTTTTAAGATTTTATTTATTTGTCAGAGAGAGAGAGAGAGAGAGAGAGAGAGAGAGAACAAGCAGGAAGAATGGCAGGCAGAAGCAGGCACCCTGCCAAGCAAGGAGCCGATGTGGGATTCGATCCCAGGATGTTGGGATCATGACCTGAGCCAAAGGCAGACACTTAACTGACTGAGCCACCCAGATGTCCCCCAAACAGGATTTTATAACAGTGTTTTGGTTTGGGTGATTTGTTTTTCTGGGAAAATTTAATTTATTCTCAGTGAGACTTTTTTTATTATTATTGATGGAGAAGATCGAGTTTCCCTGATGTAAAGCATAGTGTTAAGTAATTGGTACACATGTCCCTTGTGGTCATTGGGAAAACCAATCTGGTGACAAATCCAGGCCACTTCTGCCAGCAGAATTCTACCCCCTTCACCCTCTGACCTCATTCCTCACACTCCCTCATCCCCACACTTCACAGTCCACGTATATGTAGAACTACGATTCTATTCTCCCAAACTCACCAAGCCTTTGCCTATGCTGTTCCCTCTACCTGGAGTCTCCTTCTCTTGCTGGGCCACCCAGTGAACTCCCGTTTGTGCCACAGATCCCAAGACAGGCATCACCTCCTCCAGGAAGCCTTCCCTAAATGGCCATCCCACCAGCTCACAGCCAGTCCTGACTTCATGCCAGGTGGCTCCCTTACTGCACTGGTGGCCCACTTCAGTGCCCTAGTTGGCCCAAGGTTCCGAAACTGTGGTAGGCAGCAGACCACCTGGAGGGTGGGAATTTGCAATTCCAATAATTGCGACCTTTGCTTTTCCTGGAGGCACCCTTTGAGAACCACCGGTGGAGTAGAGAGAACACAGGCTGGGTGTCAGCATGGGCGGGTACTCATCCCAGCTCCATCATTTCGAGGTTGTGCGTCTTTGGACAAATGACTTCAACTCTCTAGGCTTCAGGGTCCTCCGTTTCCTTCTGCATCAACCCCAGTCGGTGTCTGACAGACACGGAGTAGGTAGGAATAAATGCTAGGGGCAGTTGTCGAATATGTTCAGGATCGCACATGTTCTCAGTTATGGATTTATTCAGACAGTGAATCAGGCATCACACATATCCCACATCCATTAATTCCAAATCGGTGGGGTCAGGTCAAGCTGGTTGCCATCTTCCTCCCAGTGGGATAAGAGAATGTGTTGTTTAAATCAATAACATAAAGAAGATTGCAGAAGGGAATTTTTAACCCACTTAAGAGAGGCTGTTGTTTTAGGAGCACTTAGTGGCATCTGTTTGCAAAACAGGCATCCCTGGCACTTGTTATAAATGAACGTATCTATTCATTAAGGGAGAGGGCCACTGGGGCCTTGCCTTGGCTTGGCATCCCCTCGGGTAGCTGTTCTGCGGTGGGGGCACGCGGCTTCAGGGTAAGCAGGCCCCTCCCTCACGGCTCCCTGGAAAGCCAAGCGTCTGAATCTGGAGCAGAACAGAGGCCTTGTAGATTTCCGTATTTCTTCCTCGATGCCCTCACTTTACCTGCTCTGTTTAATACAGATGGGCCCCAGTTTAAGCAAAGCTGCCAGCAAAGAAACCCAAATATGTCATTTGATGGTCATTTGCTCTGCCGAAGGGATGTACCTTTTTTTTTTTTTAAGATTTTATTTATTTATTTGACAGAAACTCAGCTAGAGAGGGAACACAAGCAGGGGCAGGGAGAGAGGGAGAAGCAGGCTTCCTGCTGAGCAGGGAGCCCAATGCGGGGCTCAGTCCCCAGGCTCCGGGATCATGACCTGAGCTGAAGGCAGATGCTTAATGACTGAGCCACCCAGGTGCCCCAGAATGTATCTTTTTTATAAAACCTTTAGCTGATGGGTCCTTTAAGTACTGGGTACATTGGAGATGAAAACTGGTGTTTTTGAAAGACCATTTTGCCCAGCCCTTCCATAAGCAACTGTGGTGGATGTAGGGGGCATTGGCTCAGATCGAATAAGACAAAGGTGAGGATGGGGAGTGGAAGGTGAGATGGGGAGTGGAAGGTGAGGATGGGGAGTGGAAGGGGGGCCTGCCATTGCCTTGCCAGCTCACAGGCCTTGCCCCGTCTGTGTGGTTGTCCCTGAATGAGAATGACTGTGGTCCAACATGACTCACTTATTTACCAGACATTTATTGAGCACATACTATAGATCAGACACCATCTGGATACTGGGGATATAGTGCTAAACAAAATCCCCTCCTTCCCAGAGCTCCATTCTGATGCAGGAGACAGACGGTAAATAAGTAAACAAGTAGTGAACCAAGCTAGATATAGACTGAGAGATGGGCTTTGAAGGGAATTAGATGAGATAGAACCGGATGTGCTTTACCTGGGGGTGTCCCAGATGTCCCTCAGAGGAGGTGACAGCAAGCAGACTGCTGTCCATTGGAACATGTGTATGCTATCTCAGAGCCCTTCATAGGTGGAATCTCTTTCCCAAGCTGTAGGCCTGGGGGTGGGGCTTGGGACCACAGAACTTAATTCATCCCTGGTGGCCCCCCTGAGCGTGAGCTTGCCCCATGTGACCTCTCCTGGGCTTCTAGGCTGCCTCAGCATTGCTGGCAGAAACCTCAAGTCTTTCCTGGGGCCGGCTAGCACCATGCCATCCTGCTTCTCCCCAGCTGGGCTCTCCACTCCAGAGGGCAAGCGGGGCACTCCCCAGGAAGAGAGTAGGGCAAAGGGAATTAGGATTTGTGACTGGTGTCCTGGGAGCTGGCTAAGTGGGGAAGTTGGGGCAGAACGCTTGCTGAGGGCCAAGCTACTGGGTATCCTACTGAAGTCTTTACAATAAGGTCAGTGATGCGCATTGTTATTCATTCCCATTTTACAGAGGAGGAGACTGAGGCTCAGAATGCCCAAGACCACACCGCCAATAAGGACAGAGACAGTGTGGGGCGGTGGGGGGAGGAGCGTCTGGATTTGCCTTTGTTGTTTCCCTGATATCAGCTGAGAAGGGAAACTGTCTTCTGCAGGGGACATCTTGGAACTGGGCCTTGAAGACCAAAGAGAACCAAGTTATAAGCATAGACTTGTGAATCAGAGAGCTCGGGGTTCAAATCCTCACTTACTAGCTATTTGCCCTTAAGCAAATTCTTTAACCTTTCCAAGCCTCAGTTTCTTTCTCTGGATGATCGGATGAGGATGGTAATAGTGGTATCTCCCTGAGAAGGTCATTGGAAGGCTTAAATGAATGATACATGTAAAGCATTTAGCACAGAGCCTGCGTTCGATAAGCTCTTTGTGTAGAGGGAAGACAGGGCAGGTCTAGACTCACAATTATATTCGTGGTTTGGGGGTCAGATGGACCTGGGCTCAAATCCCTGTCATCCAGGCTCTAGCTGTGTGACCTTAAGTATGTTACTCAACCTCTCTGAGCCACAGTATATCTGTAAAGTGGAAGGTTGTCAAGGATTAAATGCAACCTCTTCTGGAAAGTGCCTGATCCAGGGTATGCGTCCGGGAGGGGTGGCCGAGTCTAGAGAGGTAAGAGCCCCAAACATAAGGAAGAGGCAAAGAGAAAATAAGAAGGTGGGATTGGAAGCCCCGAAAGGCCCATCCAGTTGCCCAGGATGCAAGATCGAACATCAGATGTGGGAGAGCTAGGCTGTGACCCTGACAGATGCCCCCAGGCATGTGAGCATCCCACTCTGGGGACAGTGGTGGAGCAGGGAACAGGACTGCCCAGCTCGGAAGGCCTCCTGGGTCAGACAATTATAGATATTCTTTTTTTTTTTTTTTTTAGATTTTATTTATTTGACAGAGAGAAACACAGCCAGAGAGGGAACACAAGCAGGGGGAGTGAGAGAGGGAGAAGCAGGCTTCCTGCCGAGCAGGGACCCCGATGTGGGGCTTGATCCCGGGTCTCCGGGATCATGACCTGAGCCGAAGGCAGTTGTCCAACCAACTGAGCCACCCAGGCGCCCCAATTATAGATATTCTTGCCAAGCCCCTATACCACTTCTGCAAGGAGAGCTTACAGGTGCATACACTGAGGATCCAGGAAGCGGGGTGACTCACCCAGGGTGACATAGAGGGGTTGGGGGCTGGGATGTGCGTCCAGGTCCATTGGCCACTGGGCTGCCCCTTCCACCTGAGGCAGAGAACTGAGGTGGCCCAGGCTCTGTCTCAGGTACGGAGCGGCCCAGAGGGTCAGACCAAAGGATCTCCCTGAGCGGCTTCCCTGTGCTACCGGCCAGGGAAAGGGGGGTTCAGTTTGAGGGGCTGCAGTGGGGTCACTTTGATTGGATCCTAGGGCTGTCAAGGCCACCTGATGGGAAGTGTGGTGTGCTGTATGATTTCGAGGGCAGTGGGGCAGGGTGTGGTCAGGGAAGAGCCCTTCACTGACGAAGGTAGCAGCTCAGACATGTGCCACTAAACGTCTTCCCGATGTCGTCAGGCCTCTTGAACCCTGCAAGAGCGCCGGCAAACAGCCGTTTCCCTTCCACTTGAATAGAGACCGTGACTCCAGTAGTGGCACTTAGAAGCCACATGTCTGTTCTCCACAGGCCCTGCCTCCTATGTCCCGGGGCAAGCAGCTCAGCTTACTTAGCTGGGCCCATCTGAGGGACAAGGATGGATAGAGGGGATCCATAAGAATGGCCAGACCGAGGAGGGAAGCCATCAGCACCTTCTAACCCATGGCCATTTCCCCTCACCTTCCTTCACTTTTACAATACCCACTTTACAATCACCCTCTGGGTGTCAGCAGTTGCAGCAAGCACCAGGGACCTAGAAACATGGGGTGTTCTGGGGCGGCAGGCGAGGAAGGCTTCTTGGAGGAGGTAATCATTCCTGACCGTTTGGTTCACATTGTCAGTCACTGAGCACCTGCCACGTGTTGGGCTTTTCAGAGTTCTTGTAGAGCTACCCAGTGTTGGTAAGGGGTTTCGATTCTCCTATCTGACCCTGTGTCCTGACTGTACGGTTCTGTCGTCGCAAGCCTTCCCTCAGGATCTTTCCCTCGCAGCCTGGGTTAATCCACTTGTCAAGTGTTGGCATAGTAACCCCTACATCTGATTTGTATTGTTCATTCACAGACCACAGGAAGACAGCCTCCTTACACCTCAAACCACAATGGTTCCCTGACTCTATGCTTTGCTCATCAGAGTGGTGGGGAAGGAGCTGTGGAAAGGAAGTCAGATGACCAGTTCTTGGCTGGGGCCCCTGAGTGACTTCGGGAAGCACAACCCCCTCTGTAGGCCTCGGACTCCTCACCGAATGGGCAGGCAGCACTGGGTCATGGTGACTCCTTCCAGCCCTAAAATTTAGAATATGCGAACATTAAAGCCTCTTCTATCTCACTGTCACAGTCCAGGTCTTGGCCAGCCCAAGCAGCACTGAGTTTTTATGGTTGGGTCTCAGCTCCGCTGGTGACTGGTCACAGGGAGCTGTGGCGGTGTCTGAGCCCCACCACCAAGAGAGTGGATGGAGAGCCATTGTCCCCACCCTTCTGGTGCCCACAGCCCAGGTGAGGGTTTCCCTCCCCACCTGGGGGACAGAGCACTGGGAGGGGCTTCGAAGAGAAGGTGACGTATGTGCGGAGTCTTAAAGGTTGAGTAGAAGGTTGCCAAGCAGATGAAGAGGACAGCCTGGGAAGTGGGAACTGCATAAGCAAAGACACTGGGACAGAGAGTACACAGTGCATTCGGGAAGGAGCTCTATTAGAGGGATGGTAGCTGGGGGTGAGGCTGGGAGGAGTCAGGGACTAGATGACCACCAGAGTACTCTCTGCACAGGGAGATGGCCATATACACTAGTTCATGGTAAACAGCCCTACACCACCTTGGGGCCACCCCCAGTTTCCCAGAGTAAGTTATCTCAAGGTCATTTACTTTACTTGGTGTAGTGCAATTAGGGAAGCTTGTGATTTGCAAGTGGTTTATGTGAAAAACGATTAATGTTTTTTAAAGGTTTTATTTATTTATTTGACAGAGAGAAACATAGCTAGAGAGGGAACACAAGTAGGAGGAGTGAGAGAGGGAGAAGCAGGCTTCCTGCTGAGCAGGGAGCCTAATGTGGGGCTCGATCCCAAGACTCCGGTATCATGACCTGAACTGAAGGTAGACACTTAATGACTGAGCCACCCAGGCATCCCGAAAAATGATTGAAAATTTCAAAAGTACCATGGCACTTTGGAGCAGCTGGATTTATCTGGAAACTTTCTGTTCTGGAGGACTGACTGGCTTCTCTGAGATACCACTCTACACAATTCTGCATTTTGCATAGCTGCCTCTGAGTTTCCTCAGCATCCAGTACTCCTAGGAAGGAGTTCTCTTCTGTAGGGAACCGACACTCCCCCCCCGCCCCCCCCGCAACAGCTATGGCCTGGGAGGCAGGACGCCTGAGCCAATGTCATTGTTTCTAGCGTACAGCCCAGGGCATCCCTTTTCACTCCAGGCCTCAGTTTCCCTGTCTGTAAAATGAGGCCTGGGTTGCAGGGTTGATCACAGATCACACCCAGCATCCTGGCCGTGCTGTAGGGATGTTTGTTCAGTGCTAATGAAGAGCGACAGATGAACAATCAACAGGCACTCGGAGGAGGGTCAAATGGGCTCCAGTTGATTTTCACGGCTGTCAGTAAGACACAGCCTGGTAGCCTGAGAAATAGCTTAAGAACTGTCTGGAATTTGGGGTCTTTGGGGACTGGCCCTGGAGGGCCTCAGGGTCTCCTACGAGATGCTAGAAGACCTCGGGTCCCATAGGTTGCCATGATTTTATTTATTTCTTTATTGTACTGGCTCTTTTTCTTTGTTTTTAAGGTAACAAACACATTTAAAATTTTGAAAACTATCAAAGGGCATAGAGTGGAAAGTCCTCCCTTCTCCTTCCCAGCCATGTCCCAATAAGACTTCAGGCTTAGAGGGCAGAAGCCATCTCCAAGAATCTCTGGAAACTCCAGTTTCCCTTCCCAGAGGCAATCACTGGTCCATGTTTCTTGGCTCTTCTTTAAGAAATAGTTGATTAGAGGCGCCTGGGTGGCTCAATTGGTTAAGCCACTGCTTTCGGCTCAGATCATGATCCTGGAGACCTGGGATCGAGTCCCACATCAGGCTTCCTGCTTAACAGGAAGCCTGCTTCTCCCTCTCTCAGTCCCTCTGCTTGTGTTCCCTCTCTTGCTGTGTTTCTTTTCTGTCAAATAAATAAGCAAAATCTTTAAAAAAAAAGAAAAGAAATAGTTGATTATTACATGATGCTATATAAGCATACTAGTGTCCTGTTTTTTATTATAAGTACATATTACAATTTATTGGACTTTTAATCAGTGTCACATCTCAGATCATTTCTTATGCCTATGGGACTGCCACCATATTGTTAACATAGGACTCCAGTGATGGGCGTATCGCCCAGTCCCCACTGAGGGACATCATATGTCTTCTCCTCCCCATTCCACTGTTACAATCAACTAATATCCTTGGACGTAAGTCTTTGTACACACAGACTAGTAGTTCCGTAGGAGTCATTCCCAGCAGTGGATTGTCCCATCATGTGGCCATCTTGTCTGAAGGTCACCTGGCCCGGGCCTATGGTTTTATTTTATTTATTTTTTTAAAAGATTTTATTTATTTATTTGACAGAGAGAAACACAGCTAGAGAGGGAACACAAGCAAAGGGACTGAGAGAGGGAGAAGCAGGCTTCCCACCAAGCAGGGAGCCCGATGTGGGGCTTGAACCCAGGACTCCAAGATCATGACCTGAGCCGAAGGCAGACACTTAATGACTGAGCCACCCAGGCGCCCCTGCCCTATGGTTTTAATCACCACCTTCCCCCATGACCTTTGGGTTCTGTTCTTCCAGATCTTGTCTATGGCGGGCCTGTGCCAGGGCTTTGGAGGTCTGGCTGGACAAGCAGCATAGCTGGTGCCAACAAGAAACACTCCCAGAGGTGCTTCATTTGTTACAGGGTATACAACCTTTTTCTGCGGAAGGCTAAATATAAATATTTTAGGCATGTGAGTCATCTATGTCCTTTGTAACTATTCAACTTTGTTGTCATAGCACAAAAGTATCTGCGGGCAATATGTAAGTGAATGAGTGTGACTCTGTTCCAATAAAACTTTATTTTAAAAAAGCAAGCAGGGGGCCAGATTTGACTCTCAGGCAAGATTTATTCAACTGCTGAGCACTCTGTGTCCCGGGCCCCAGAGTAGGCGTGGGGGATGCTACAGAGAAGGATACAGGCTTAACGCTGCCTGGCTAGTATAGTACAGCTCGCTGGTGTGATGGGAGAGCAGGTGCAGAGTAAACCCAAGAGTATCTATGAGGAGTGTCTAACTTGGAGTAGGGGCTGCTCAAGGGTGGCTTTCTGGGAGAGGTGACACTTCAAGCTGAAATCCCAAGTCTTAGCCATGAGCCAGGCACAGCAGGACTTTAGGGCTTTGAAAGAAGCTTTGTAGTGCTGGACATATGGCGTGTGTGGAGGGGACAGGATGAGTGGCGAGGGCTGGAGAGGTAGACCTTGATCAGGGCACACAGGCCTGGAGGCAGGCTGTGTGGAGGGGCTGGCCTTCACCCTGACAACTCTGGGAAAGGGACTGCAAAGGTTGACCTTTGGGGGGGCAGTGGCAGGGTGCTATGTATATGTCTGATGTCAGAAACCAGAGGGATAGGGAGGAAGTTGGGTCATGACACATGAAACAGGCCAGGGCAACCAGTTCAGGACCAAAACCCAGGAAGGTACAGTGGAACTAAACATTTTCATGACTTTCTTGAATCCTGTACCCCTATAATTGGGCTCCTACTCATCCCTCAAGGCCCCACCCCAAAGTGCCTTTATCTTTGGAGCCTGTTGTGAAGCAGAGTTATAAGCTCCTTCCTATGGATTACCATAACATCATACCGAGGGACACTAGTCCCATCAGTGTCTCCCACTGGGGCTTCTGACAGGCACAGGGTAAGCACTAATAAACACTTACTAAATTAAATTAAACAGCAAGATAAATTCTCCAGGGTAGATGTGGTCTGTTAGCCACACTTTACAGTTGAGAAAACTGAGACTCGGAAGGCTAAGCAATTTGCCCAACTAGAACATGTAAGAATTCTACCCAGTCTAGTCATTTTAGCAGAAAATTTGGCTTTCTCTGCCTCTCCGGGCTGGAACTTTGTTGTTTGCTTCATGATTCCCTAAATTATTAATCTGCGAGGCAGTTAACTGAGCAGAAACAAGGCACACTTTGTAGGAAGGTAAAACAAGACAAGAGAATTAAGAGGCATTTGGTTTCCAGGGACTCCATCCTCTGGTATTCCAAATGCTAAGAAGGAAATTCAATGCCCTTCTTCTAAATCCCAGCTTGAACAATGTCGCCAAGACCATCCTGGCAGGCGGCTAGGCTATGGGCCTGGACAAGTGCCTGGAATTCTTGGAGAATCCAGGTCGTGAGGCTGTCAGTTGCAGCCTATGTCTGGAGTACTCCAGCAGCTGGGCTGGGGGAATTCTCTTGGCTCCATTTATCGCAGCCTATTTTTATTTTTTTTTTATTTTTTTTTTTTTCTATTTTTAGAAGGCTGTTCAAGCTGGGGTAGGAGTTTTCCACCCTCCTCCCCACCCCACGACTGGACAATTTGAACCCTGTCCTGCCTCCCGCCCACCAGGATGCCAAACAAGGTAGCAGGCTTTGAACTGTGTGCATCCAAAATCTTCTCCTTCTGGAACCCTAGGTGTAGGTGCTTTTTGTCCATCTCCCTGATTCTAGCCGTCTTGGTGGGTATGAGGTGCTCTCTCATTGTGGTTTCAGTTTGCGTTGCCCAGATGTGAGTGATATTCAGCATCTCTTCATGCGTTTAGTGGCTATTCGTGTATCTTGTCCAGAGAAGTGTTCACATCCTTTACCCATTTTCTAACAGGGCTATTTGCCTTTTTATTGTTGAGTTGGAAGAATTTTTTATATGGCATGGATCAGATATGTGATCTGCAAATTGTTTCTCCCATTTGGAGTCTTCATTTTTAATGTAGCAAAGACCACATCAGAAGCAGAGAGGAGAAGTGTAGAGATTGGCAGTGAGGGGCACTGGATTCCTGCTCAGCCTGTTGCCTGGGAACCCTGAGACACTAAACTGGATCTAGGGACGGCCTTTTCCTCTGCTGCCAGCTGCGCCAGCCCAGCCCTCTTCCTTCACTGTTCCTCATAACACTCCAGTTTCCCTATCTGGGGAAGCACTCATCGTTAGGCTCTTGGCACTAACCCCTCCAAATGAAAAACTTAAAAAGGCACAAGACGATGCCCCTGCATGAGTGGCTTCCCACTTCTTCCTGACTTGCACAGATGTGCCAGCTGCCTGGTCCTCCAGGTGGGGCAGGTGGGGTTTTGACTGTGTCTCTGTCCACTTGATGTCTCCCAACCACATAGGGGCACTCCACAAGTGTGGGTGCTGGGCTCTCTGCCTGCCTTCATGAAGCCCAAGGACAGATAACAAACAAGTAAATATGAAAATTGAGAACAGCCAGCCATGATTGCTTATAGTAGGGAGAGATGAGCAGCCTGGAAGAGAAGGTGAGGGTAAACCTCTTAGAGTTAACCCAGTTAAGGTGAGCCTCAGTTTCCTCTTCTGGAAAATGGGGCCACCAATACCTTCACCTATATCACAATGTTGTCTTGAGGACCAAGCACAGGTAAAGAGCTCTAATACCAAATCAGGCTTACTGTAAGCCAGTGATGGGCGTCTGAAAGTTGTCTCTGGGTGAGAAAAGGGCAGGGGGATTGGGTGGGCTTAGGGAAAAAGAAGGCACTCTCATGAGATCCTCACTCAAAAATCCCCAGATGGGTGTCCCCAACCTCAGGATGCAACCCATTTTTTTCTCTGGGGCAGAAGCGTCAGAGCCCCAGAGGCTGGGCGCAGAGGTCTCATAAGCTGAGGCCAAAGTCAGAATTGGCAGAGATTGGCGCCCTCAGCAGAGTAGGCTACAATTGGCTGGTTTGGGTTTTATGTTTGCTGTGCTTCCGCGTTGGGGCGGATGATATGTATATTTGGGAACTCTGATTTGGAGGGAGTGAGCAACCCTCCCAGATAATGTCCTAGCTTGCAGGTACCGGGCTGCTTTTGCCAGAGAACCTGGCCGCTCCGATCCTCCCTACTGGGCCCCGTTCGCCCCGCCTCCGCGCTTCCCCACGTGGCTCCGCGCAGCCCCGCCCCCGGTCCCGCCCCCTCCCGGGCCACATTCCTCCGGCCCGGCCTCGCTCTGCGCCAGGCGGGCGGGTGGCGGCGGCTGGGGAGGGGAGGGCTTGGCCGACTTGGGGCTGGGACTAGGGCCGGGAGCAGCGGGGACCGGCGGGCACTGGGCCCGGCCACCCGAGGTGGTTGCGTGGCGGGTGGTCAGGTCCCCCGGTGGTCGGGTGTCGGTCCCGGGATCTGCCGCCCCGGCGGGAGTCGGCAGCCTTCGGCGGGGCCTGGGTCCCGGGCACTCAGTCCCGTCAACTCCTGCCGCGGCCGCCATGTGGTGCCTGCACTGCAACTCCGAGCGGACCCAGTCCCTGCTGGAGCTGGAACTTGACAGCGGGTAAGCCCGGTACCGGGGGTAGGGGGCGGCTGTGGGGGGAGTTGGCGACGGGGCTCAGGCGAGAGGGCCTTCACAGAAATGGGCTGGCCGGGCAGGGCGAGGATACCAGCATAACCCCAGCCATTGCACAGTTGCGTGCGGCATGTTGCGGGTTTGTGAGAGAGCCGGGTAGTCGCGCGGTGGTTAGAGCGCTCCGTGGCTGTAAGTGCAAGTGTGTGCCAGAGAGGCTGCGGGGGTGGGTGTGCCGGAGTGCGCGAGGCTGTCAGGATGTGTGTGAGAGCGGGAGGAGGGCTGACGGGGGGGAGCGTGGCTGCGGTAGTGTGTGTGCAACCAGACCCGGGACCTGAGTTTGTGCGTGTGAGAAAAAGAGATGCTGTCAGGACAGGAGTGTGGGTGTGCGCGCGTGCACGTGCATGTGCGTGCTCGCTCCCGAGTGACTGTCGGGATGGGAGCTTGTGTGCGGGTGAGTTTCCGTGGGAGAAACTAATGGGAGTGCGTATCCGGCGCCAGGCAGGAGCCAGTGGACTGGAGTGTGTGAGTCGGAGTGTGGCCGGCGGGCCTCTGTGCTTGCGTCTGGTTGAGGCAGGCTGAGACTGCCAGGGAGCCTTCCTGTGGGCCTAGTTACATGGGCCCCGGGGCCTGGGTCCCGCTCTGTCAGGGAGACCCTGGACAAGTGTGTGCCAGGAGGAGGGGCCCAGGAGTGTGCCGGGAGGTTTGAGATCTGTGTGGTGGCTCCCCGGAAGGGTCTGGGGGTGTGATTGGGTGTATGCGAGTTTTTAATGTGCCTGGTGTGGTCAGGGATGGAGTCTTGGCGGGGAGGGGAATGTACGTGTGTCCCAGAGACCAGCCCTTTTCTGCTTTGGGGCCTGTGGGTGGCTGCCTGAGTGTCCAAGGGCCTGTATTTATGGAGAGAGAGTGTGTATGTGCTGGGAATATCGATTTCCTTGCGGCGCTTGCCAGCACAGCTGCCCCCTGAGCTGTCTGTAGGCCCCCTGGAGGAGTCAGGCTGTGGGGCAGAGAGGATTTGTTGACAAGCTGTCTTGGCTTGTGTCGGGGCCCCCTGAGGGTTGAGGGGAAGCCCACCTGCAGCCATTTGATCTCTGAGTTCAGAAATTCTGCCGTGTGTGGCTGGCAGTTGCCCTGAGAACACGCATATGTTATACCCTTCTGCCCCCTCCTTGCCCCAGGAACCTGGGACTCTGAGCCTGAGACTCCATGTGGGCTTGTGGGGGTGCGGTTCCCAATAACCCAACGCTTCTTGTGTCTGGGGCGGAGGCTGGGCAAGCTGCCTGTGCAGGGCCAGCTGTCTGGGATCGGTGGCATCAGTCCGAGAATGGGGGGTCACGATATTCATATCGCACAGGTGCTCTGTCTTACGCAGCTGTCCCACCGAGTATCGTGTTTGCATTCTTGTCCTTGTGGCTCCGGCATCCCCATATCGCAGGAGGGCAAACTGAGACTGAGTGTTAAGTCTTGTCGGCCCCAAGGCTCTGCGGTTCATGGAGTACCTGCTTTGGGCATTCCCCAGCTAGGCGCTGGGGACATAGCCATGAACAAAACTCCGAGTGTTTGTCCTTGTAGGGCCAGCACACTGGTGGGGACACATGCTCCACAGGCAATGTCTCCTCTCCCACTCCCAGCTGAGAGAGACTGAGGGGTGTCCCTGGTGCCCCTGCATGAGGACCTCTCCAGCATCACCCTTCCAGTTGGGATGTCCATAGTCACTGCTCTGGCACATTTCTCAGTCCTGCATCCCTTCTCTCTTTTTTTTTTTTTTTTTTAAAGATTTTATTTATTTGACAGACAGAAACACAGCCAGAGAGGGAACACAAGCAGGGGGAGTGAGAGAGGGAGAAGCAGGCTTCCCGCCGAGCAGGGAGCCCGACGTGGGGCTCGATCCCGGGTCTCCGGGATCATGACCTAAGCCAAAGGCAGTGGCCCAACCAACTGAGCCACCCAGGCACCCCCTGCATCCCTTCTTATTGGAAGTTCTACTTTGCATCTACTCTAAATCTTCTAACTGCAAGGAAGCCTACTTGAGTCCTTTTGTTTTCAGGGTTGGTGATGAACAGCTGCTCCCCCAGTCTCAGGGCATAGACCAGGTGTCCTGGAGATTGAGAAGCCCCTCTCCAGCACAACCCGAAGTTCACCCTTCGGCTCAGAGCAGGTGGAATCACATTTGCTCCAGAGTGCCTGGTATGCAGTTCTGAAGAAAGCGGGGTGATGGTTGGGGGGGAATCAGCCCAGCTCCTGGCCTGTGGAGCCACTCCTTGGACTGGCCAGCTTGCTTCCCAACCTAGAGTTCTCCCAGCTGGCCATCTCTCCCTCTCTAAACCCGGGAATTACCCAGCATGCTCCAGAGACCTCAGGAGACTCCCAGTCTATAACAGGTCCAAGACAACCCCTCCAGGCCCACAGCACCCTGTAAGCGCAGGCTTCTCCCTGACGGCACGCATGGCACCTTTGTGTGGCAGGACCTTGACGCTCTGTTGTTTAACACTTGTGGCAGCCCAGGTCTCTCCTGTGACCTGACTGGGCTATTACAAGGGGAGCCTGGAGTAGAACCCACATGTTCTGCTGGAGGGCCTCTGGAGGGCCCCTGCCAGCCCTGCCAGGATTTTCAGGCTTTTGCTCAAGGAAGTCGGACTATGAACTAGCTGTGCTAATATTTACACAGCTTCAGTTCGAAAACACGGACAGGACGGACAGCGGCACCGTCAAACTGGGTGATGACCAGGCAAATAGGTGTTTCTGGAAGGGACTGAACAGGGCCCCCGCCTGGGCTCCAGGAGCTCAGGTGCGCGTGTGTGGGGGGTGTTACTTGGTCGGACTGTGTGGAACGAGAGATATTGGTTTGCCAGGAGAATCTGGGCAAACAAAGGCATCAGGGCATCAGCAAAGAAGGGAAACAGACTGTGTTTCAAATCCCAGCTCAGCTTTGTAATGTTACACAAGTTACCACACCCCTCTGAGATTCAGTTTCCTGCTCTCTATGGAAGGGAATGGTACCCTGCTTCACAGAGAGGCTTGGGGACGTTGACAGCCCTCACACTGCTGGCCAGCCCCAGGCCTCAAGTCCGAGCTGCGATTGTCCAAGTCAGCACTCTGCTCTTCCCGCTACCAGTGACCCATGGGATTTTCTTCCTTCCCCTTTTGTAAATTTCCTCTGAGTTGCTATGATGGGTGGAATGTCTGTCCAGTGGGCTTGCAGCAGGCGGGAGGCCTGGGGAGAACTCTGCAGAGGTGGCTCGGGTCCCCCGGTGGAAGTATGTGCATTTCTGCCATGGGGGGAGGATGCTCAAAGGCTGGTGAGTGATTTATCATTTGTCCTCAAAGGCAGATCCTAATGACTTTAAGGCCATTAAGGCTCTTGAAGAATTAATTGGTGCAGCCTTAGAGAATCTGGCCACCCCCACTGTCTGAGCTACTGCCGAGGAGCAATGGATGGTGATTATGGCAGAAAACATGGCACAGTGCCTCCTGGACCCGCCACCCGACTGGCTGCTGTGGCTGTCCCCCTAGCTGGGCAAGTGCCCCGTTAAGCCCTGGGGCCTGTGTGCTCCGATGCCTGCGCAGCACAGCGCCCGGCCACATGGTAGGCACAGCCAGACATCAGTGAGTAACTGCACCCATGGATGCATTCATGCTCTCCTGGGCTTGGGGGTGCTTTGTTCTCAGGAGTGTGTGCGACCCAAAGGGCACGCATTGCTGCTCTTCCGCTATTTCCTTCTTCACTCCTTAGTTACTGCGCACCTGCTTTGTGCCAGGCCCTGGGCTAGATGGAGAGGAACCGAGGTTCAAAATGTGAAACCGTGTATCACAGAACCCAGACAGACCTTGGGGTCACACAAAACCTACTCTGCCTGTTCCCAGCTGTGTGGCCTCCCCTTATCTGACTTGATTTTCTCATCCATGAAATGGGGCTAAGAAATACCTCCCCAGAGGGGATATGCGGCTTTGCCTGGTGGCTCATGCCTATCCGATGCCTGGCACCCAGCAACAGCAGCCTCATCACTGCCTCTTCTCTTGAGAAGTGACTGCTGAGTTCACAGTGGTTTGTCACGGTCTTTTTTTACTGGTTCTTGGAGCTGCGTGGCTTGTTGTGAAGTCTCTTGTCCTTGAGGGGCTAAGGCACGTTCCTAGCAGCTCTGACTTGAATATCCTTTTACGCTTTATTTGAATGTGGCTGTGGCTTCCCTGCTGCTTGATGGAAAGGCTCGTTCTTTCCATTTTATTTCCGTTTATTGCGCCTTCCTAACATGGTGACTGCTTAATGTGAACTGAAGGCCCAGCTGTAGAGCCACAGCAAGACTCCCCTCCTTGTTTGTCTGGATGGGGAAACTATGACCACATTTGTTTTTTCCTCTTTGTCCAAAGGTCAGTATAATAATAGTAATTGCAGTGGTTGCCTTTCAGCTCCACGCAAAGGACTTAATTCTCAAAGCAATCTGTGAGTAAGGGCTTCTGTCTCCACTTGGGGAAACAGTTGGGGGATGGTTATGTGACTTGCCCAGGGTCACTGGCCAGTAAGTCTTGGAGCGTGGATTTGAACTCAATCCACCTGGCTTTTCACAGCCAGGCTGTGCCTCTTCTGGGATTAAGTAACCCTTAGCAAAACCGGTCACCATCATAAACAGAGCCTTTTGTATCTTTCCCAAGCCATGGAACAGGTAGTTGCCTGGTATCCCCTGGTGTTGGCATTTCCAAAATGTTTCCCAATGTCTCAGCCTCAGGCTGGTTTGAGGACCACCCTCAGGGGTCTCCTAATGTCTTGCCAGACCCCACAGGCCCCAAGAGCTTCTCCCCCAGGCACTGCGGCAGGACTCTGAGATAGTGCCCTTTGGTCCCGAGCACTGGTGCATCCTGAGGGCAGCACATTTGGCCCAGGCCAGCTGCAGCAAGGAGCAGGGTCTCGGCCGCAAAGCCAACCGTCCCCAGACTCTGTGCAGGACCAATGCAAATACAACCAGCTTCTTGAGGGGAAGGAAACCCAAAGCCAGGGCCTTTGATGTCATTAGAGGACACACACATGCTTGTGGGCTGCTGAATTTGCTCCTGTGAGAGAGGAGAAGCCCTGTTAGTTTGGAGGAGGCCCCAGCTATGAGGCAGCCTCCTCATTCAGGCTCCCCCAAATCGTCTGTTGGCTGAGTCGTTCCAGGTCTGTCCACCAACATGATTGCTTTCTCCCCAGTGGCTGTTTTAAAAGACAGAAGCAAATGGTGTTTGCTTTTCTATTTCTGGCTGAGAGGCTAGGCTAGGTGAGTGCAAGAATGAAATGCGTTAGTACACGTGAAACATTTAAAATGGTACCTGATTGTATTATAGTAAGTGCTCAATAAATGTTAATTATCATCACTGTAGTTGTCACTATTTATCCTGATTATTACTAAGCTTGGAAGGTCTCTCCCTCCAGAGGCCTGAGAAGAGCTCGCTCTAACTGGTTTTTGGCATTCGGTCTCCCTAGAAGCCCTGGCACCAGTCATCTCCACCTCCTCCCATCCCCTTTCTGGGCCTCAGTTTCCCATCTGGGAAGGGGTTGAACTTCGTGACGCTTGTGGTCATTTGTTCGGGGAGGGTGTTTGACCCCTTGTTGGGGAGGGGGACAGATTCTGTAGCCAGCCTGCCCTTAACCCTAACCCCAGCTCCTCACACTCTCTGTGATCTCGGGCATGTTCCTTGGGCTTTCTGTGCCTCAGTTTCCCCATTTGTAAACCATGGGTGACAGGAGAAGCTCATGGAGTTATTGTTAATCTGCATGAAGTGTTTAAAGGGCACACATTTACTACCCGAGAGGCTGTAGCTTTTAGCCGTGACATTAGGGCTGCCGAGTCCAGTTGTGGGGAACCTGGACCATGGTGCTTGTTCAAGGGAGATGTGTTGCTAGACGGGAATGCATCATCTCTCCTGGCCACAGACAAGGCCAGGGGTAAGAGAACGAAGGAAGAAGGAGGGTGGTAATTTGGGGGGAGCCCTGCAAGGGCAGGGTGCTGCTGGTGTGCGAGGCCGCTGTGGTACCCGGGAGCGAGACAGTTGGCAGAATTGGCAACACGTGACTAAAGCCCACAGTCATGTGCGTGTGCTTGTAGCCTGCTAAGAGAGGGTGGTCCAGAGTGTTTTGGAAATTTGCCCATGGATTGGAAAAATTGCAAAGTAAAGGGACTTGGCTCTCAGCTAGAGTGAGGATTTCTTAGGATGGGCAAATGGCCTGCGCCAGCGGCGATGGAAAGACCCCCAGGGGAGGCACTTCAGCAGTGGGGACATGGAGGCTGATGCCTCAGCCCTGTGGTTCCGCGATGGGGGCAGGGTGGCAGTGCCTCTGGAGTCCTCAGCTGATGGCCCCTGCTGAGCTCTGGTGTGTTAGGCGACCCTGACATCCTGGTCCCTGTGGGGCTGCTTCCGGTGCCTAATGGGACTAAGAGCTCCAGAGCCCTGCCCCAGGACCCTTGCCATGCTGTTCTGCCCTCCCCAGCTGGGTCAAGCCACCAGAGAGGCAGTGGCTGTAGTGGAAAGACGGTGGTGTTTGGGCTGGAAAAACTTAGCCTGAGTCCCAATTCTGCCCCTCTCTGAATGAGTGACCGGGCAAGGTGGTCCCCTCTGTGAGCCTCATCTGTCAAGTGGGGATCATAGGCCAAGAGGCGGTCATGGGGAGCAGACGCCGCAAGTGCCTAGTACGTGCCAGCAGAAAGGTGAAAAGGGTTCAGCTGGCTTTTGGGCGCGACTGTTTTTGATGAGTCTAGAGTTGGCATGGTTTTGCTACTGGAGCTGGGACAAGCTACAGAGCAAAAATGATATTCTCTGGCACTTGGGTGGCCTTTGAACTTTGAACACACACTTACCTTATTTGAACCTCCCCCAGAGACTTAACAACATTGTTGGTATTGTTCCCACTTTACAGACAAGGAAACTAAGGCAGAAATGAAAATCAAGTCTGAGCGATGCAGAAAGTAGTAGATTTGGTATTCTGGCTCATGTATCTTTCCTGCTCCCTGACCTTGTTAGGGTGGTGGGGGGCTTGGTGAAGCAGGGGCAGGAAGGTAAAAGAGTGGGAAAAAACCTATAGGAGCCCACGGAGCACCGGCGTGCAGGGCCCAGTGGTGCATTGTCGCTCAGCAATGCCGTAGGAAGCGCTGGCAAGTGGCCTTGAATCCCAGAAAAGGTGTTTCCCCGACCCAGGCAGTGATCTGGGTGTAAGAACTGTCCCCAACATTCCCTGGGATGATTTTCCACGGAGAATGCAAGAAGGAGCTAGAATAGTGCCGTGCTCGTAGGTGTTCAGTAAAAGCCGTTTGTTTCCTATGAGTCTTATTGATTGCTATCAGCTATAGTTGTTATTTCTGCCGTGATTTCCTGGGGTAGGCCCTGGACCGACAGAAGCGCAGTGAGCCCTGTGCGCTGGGAGAGGAGGTGTTTGGGGAAGCAGCTCCTTCCTTGGCTGTTACCAGAGAGGGGAAAGGAGGGGGAGGTGCAGCTAGGCAAATTCCCAATTCTCTGTTCCTTTGGGGCAGCTGACTTTTCTAAGAGCCCTAATTTAAATGGGCAGGGTTTGGGATTTTGTTTTTGTTTTCCTTCTTAGTAAAAAATGGCAGAATGACTCAGGAAGGCCTTGAGGAGGATAACGGCTTCTTAGCACTATTTTGAACTTTTCCTTATGGACTCTTTGAACCACATGCAGAAGTAGAGAGAATGGTAGGATGACCCCATGGGCAGCTATATTCCATTGCCCCTAGATTATTTCAAGGCGTATACCAGACATTTTGATGTTTTTAATCAGGGACCTGTCCTGTGGAGGTGGAGACATCGAGTTGCTGGGGGTGGGTTCCTGGGCCAGAGCCATTAAGTTCCCTTAACAGACCTTGGCTGTGTTGGCCCACTGGGTAAGCTGGAGCCTGGTCTGGTTTCCCAGTTTCATAGACCAAATGATGCCTGCTGCATTCAGGGAAGTCTGTGTTGGAGGCCCTGTGTCTGCAGGTGGCCACAGGAAGCCAGGCCTGTGTCATCCCCCTCAGGCAGAGCTGTCCTGGGGGAAGGGCTGGCATCAGGTCAGGAGTGCCCAAGACGTCTGCCTTCAGGCCTAGCCTTTCTGGGTAGCACTGGGGCTCTCTGCTGAGTGTCTCGACAAGCCCTGCCCCTACTGCCCTCACTGCCCCTTGCCTGGTGGTAGAGTTGGGCAGTGGCACCTTTGCCCCGAGACAGTTGGCCCCTCACCTCACTTGGCCTCTGGACATACCCTCAGAGCACTCTTCTCTGGCTTAGAGAAGGCTTCCAGGCCCTCCCAGGTTCCTCCCCTGACACCATGTCAGCACCGCAGTTCCCTAAGCCTCTGCCAAGTCCCTCTTTCCTTCTCGCCACACAGTCTCTTCCGTCCTGCAGCTTCTAATGGTGCCGCTTTGGGAGCCTGCCCCATAACAGGTGCTCAGTAAATTTTAGTTGAAATAACTATATTAGTTGCAATAATATTCTAATATATTTTTAGGAATATATGATTACTACCCCTAATGTCTTATACAGTACAGTGCTTGGCACACAGTTTAGGTTAAAAAAAAACCAAGTTTAGGTTAAAAAAAAAACAAAAACAAAGACAAAAAAACAGGCAGTGGACTTGTGTTCCATCCCTCCCAGTCCTGCTCTGAGCAGTGACCATGCCCTGTCCTCTCAGCCCTCACTGTCCTCAGATTGGGTCAGGTGATCTGGTGCCTACTTTCTGAATGAAGGATGCTCCTTAAGGCTTTTTCCCACTGTTGTGTGCTCATAGTCTTATAGCCCCTCCCTTCACATGAACCCCAGGGCCCCATGCACTGTGGGGATCAATGGTCCTAGTATGTGATAATAACAACAGCTAACCCGAGTGCTTCCGGGTGGCAGGCCTCCAGCTGAGGATTTGTGTCTGCATTATCATTTGACTGTGATGTAGACAGTATTCCCATCTGATGGCTGAGAAGCAGAGGCACAGAGATCCCAAGTCACTTACCCAAGGCCACACAGCCCTTCCGCTACATGCCAGATGGGCAGTCTACAGGGAAGTGCTGTGTGCAGGTACAGGGGGTTCGAAGGGAGTGGCATTCCCTACCCTGGGCCTTCGTTCCTTTCCCCAAACCTTTTCTGGGTGCCTGCTGTGGTACAGAATGCAGATGGGGGGCAGTCTGAGGAATTCATGGTGCTGCAGGTCCTGAGAGCGCAGGAAGAGGGGGATGGGCAGACGGGGTGGGTGTACTTTCCCCGTGGAGGGCGAAGCATGCGGAAGGTGGTGGGGGGTGAAGTGCTTGGCCCAGGGCCCATCAGCCTGCCCTCTCCTCACCCCAGGTGTGAGTTGTGTGGGCCTCGGTAAGTTACATGGCCCATTTGCGTATCAGTTTCTCCATCAGTGGAATGGGGAGAGGATTCCACATCTGCTTCCAATGGGGTTTATCTGTAACACCCAGAGGGAGATCTAATGTAAACTCTGGACTTGGGGGTATCCTGCTGTGTCAGCAGAGGTCCACGGTTTAACAGATGTACTTCAGTGAGGGTTGGGGGTGTTAAGAATGGGAGAGGTTGTGCGTCAGGGAGGGTGGATGGAGAGTATGCACAATCTCTACTTTCTGCTCAGTTTTTCTGGGAACCTGAAACCATTTTTTTGTTTTGTTTTGTTTAAAGATTTTATTTATTTATTTAACAGAGAGAGACAGGAACACAAACAGGGGTTGTGAGAGAGGGAGAAGCAGGCTTCCTGCCAAGCAGGGAGCCCAATGTGGGGCTTGATCCCAGGACTCCAGGATCATGACCTGAGCCAAAGGCAGACGTCCAATAACTGAGTCACCCAGGCGCCCCAAAAAATAAAAATCCATTGTACAAAGTCATTAGAGGATGCTAGGAGCTCGTTTGGTGCGAAGTGCCAGGAGCATGTGTCCTTGTCATTTTAGTATTCTTTGCACCAACCAGACCATCCAGTGATTCGTTCAATCACTTCATGCATGGATTTGAACCCCTGGGGCACAGATGCTAAAATGCACCCCCCTCCTGGGGTCAGCTCCCAGTTGGCCAGTGAAGTGCTGTGGACTCTTGTGGGTGCCTCTCCTTCTGCCACGGGGTGCCACGTGTTTCGGGGAGGGGAGCAGTGCATACTGCCACCGGCCAGAAGTCATAGCACCATAAGGCTGCCGCATAGGGGTGGAGGGGGGTCAGCGGGATGGGCAGCAGGCTGGGAGGTGGGCAGGGAGCCTGTGAGAGGGCGGTGTCGGTGCCACACTCAAGAGTGTTGGACCATGACAATGATTTGATGCCATAAAAGACATGAACAATTTGCATTTTAGAAAGTGCTTTCTGGTGGTTTGTAGGGGTGGGGGGCCTTGAGGCCTTAAGGACAACTTAGTGTTGGTGTGGGTCTGGGAGGGGACTGAAGAGCTGGGCCCAAGGTTGACCCAGGCTCCAAGAGACCTGCACGCCTGCCCCTGGCCAGCAGGGTGGGCCGGAGGCAGCCCGGCCAGCACGACGGGCATCTTCCTCCTCTCTGCCCACACTCTGTCCCGGAGCCAGCCTCCCCAGCCTGTGCCTCCCGCCCGGCACTCCCGGGGCGTCCCTGGGGCCTGGCCCAGCCCTGTCTGCTGGAGCCTGCCACAGAGAGCTGCTTTATTTGAGCCCATTTTGCGCGTATGGAAATAACTAGAGGCCTCTGTATTTAATTTGGCTCAGCCAGGAAGATTTTTGGCTCTGCATGTGTGTGTATGTGTGTGTATTCTGAAAAATCTTTCCGAGTGAGCCCCGGGGTTGGAAGCTCTGATCGTCTTTATGCAGTCAAAACCAACAAGGACTGCCCTGGCTTAGCTGGGGGTTATGGTCTGGCTGAGAGTAGACTATA